>JAYRBW010121890.1:0-16942 GCA_036023295.1 Invenusta paracnida
AAATTTCTTAATAAAGTTGCCCTGACGAAGCCTACTAGGCGAAACCGGTCGGCTTGTTTACAACATTTGATTTGTTTTGTTTTGTTGGTAGTGCGAGTCCGCGCTTATAGAAAGGGGTTCCACTCCTCTCTATCCTCTCCTCTCTCCTCTCTCATTTCTCCTCTCTCCTCTCTTCTCTCCTCTCTCCTCTCTCATTTCTCCTCTCTTCTCTCCTATTTCAGTCCAACTTCACGGCACTTCATCTAGCTGCCCAGAACGGCCACAATCAAAGTGCACGAGTTCTCCTCTACGCTGGCTGCGATCCTGACTCCAAGAATAATGTGAGTTTATCCATTACTATGTACAGAAAATGTAAAATGCAAAAGGTCATCACTACTCGAGGCGCCTCACAAAATAATTTTTTAATTAATTAAAATAGGCAGTAAAGAATCTCTCCTGGAAACAGTAAGAAAACGCGTTTCATTCTCAAATGAGCTCTTTGATGTAATCTATTTTGGTTATATTCATTTTAGTTTATCCAGTTATTTTTAAGTTGGAAAAGAGCTTTTTGAGTTACTCTTCCAACAAATATTGAGAACTAAATTGAAATCGACTTATGTTAAAAGGATTTCGTGCTTTTAAATCTATATTAACGGATCGTATTGTGGCTCACTTCTTGATTGATATTTGAAGTTCTTCTTTTAACGAAGCCTATTTATAGGTAATCAGTTCTTAGAGTTGTTTCGTCTTTGATATCCACAAGCCATATTCTTAGCGGGGCTCTTCGCTGCCTCAAAACACAAGATATACTGACAGAAAACACGTTTTCATCAATTACGTAGATAAGAGAAGTCACTCTTCGTATCCTAGAACCAACCGTATTAGCGTAACTGTTAAAACACAACTTAACTCTTATGCTCTCCATAATGTCTTGGGTAAATGCTCTTTAATTGGGTGAAGGATTTGGATTGTTGCAGTCTGAAAGATGTTCTTAACATCGCCGTCTTGGATTGTATCTCCGCCGCTACTTCATCTGACCTCGCTTTATGTGTTTCTTGGAGACGTTTGTGGACAACAAAACAAACTCTGTTTCCGTGGAAACAAACAAGGCGTTTTCACTGACGGAATGTTGACTGTAATCTAAACATGGCATACTAGTAGAATACAGGTCTGCTTGAATTTGTAGATAGAGTTTTAGTTTGTTTTGCCGTTTCCTTCCGTTTGAATGTAATGGAATGAAAGTTAATGTATATATTTCGATTATTTGTGTGTGAAAATATTTTTACCGGAAAGGCCATATTTATTAATTTCAAAGAAATACATTATTCATTAAATAATTCATTCTATAATTCATTAAAGAAATTATTTGCTTCATAAGTGCTTTTTAATCCGCTAAAACTCTTTCTAAACAAGGACATAATTTTTTTAATGGAGAATTTCATAAAATGTTATGAATATAGAAAACATAAAAAGTTATTCATTTTTAAACCCATTATTAATCTTATACATGAAGCTGCTAATATTCGTATTTCTGTTCTCGTCTTATCTTAGCCGGATATTAATTTTATTTAACAACAGTATCAACCACTCCGGTGGGTAATGACGGGGCATTGATGTGACTTTTATAGAACTGACGAAGAGAAATGGGGTCAGATCAGAAAAGCAGAAACATAATTTATTTAAATATTTATTACTTTACTTGAAAATCTAAATTTCATATAAATATCCGATAACGTACATATCGATAAATAATTAAATACTTTTTTTAAATGTTGTACATTGAATTATTGTTTACTATGCAACACTTTATAAGTTTAGTTATACATACAGGCAACCGAAATTCCCTTTTTTATTCTATGAATTGTTATGCAGAAGTATACTTATTCTGAATATTCTAATCTTTTCGTAGTGACACCATCCGTCTTGTCATCTGCGTGTAAAACGACTGCATACCACGCTTCACAGAGTGTGTTTTAGAAGTTTTGGCAGTCAGATTTTCTCCCTCCACTGGGTCTGTTGGCATGTCAAAATAGTTGAGCGGAAACGATGAAAAAAATTGCGAAAAACGTGTTCGCTACTCTTTCTAATAAATCATAAACTGCCAAGCAGAGCCTAGCTTTGACTTGTGCTTCTCTTTCCTCTGGCTCGTGTTGATTTAGTTTTATTTAAACAACTTTTAAATAGGGGGTAACAATACTCTGAAAACCCCACTTTTCAGTTAATGGAAAGGGATATATAACAATAGTTCTTCTCAAGTTGGAATTGTTCTGCATAATTGTGCGTAACGCAAGATAAGAGCGCTTAGTGTTTTGAAAACAGAGTGTCTTTTTAGAGACAAGGTGTGTGCTATAATAGGATTCCATCTTTGCAGGTTGACACTGTATGTTGTCCGCGAATTCCTGTCACAACTTTGCCGATGTATTATTATTGGCAATTGTCTTCTCTCAAGTTTATAGAACACCTTGGAAGGCAGCAGACTATAACCAGAAAAAAATTGGGAATAGAAGACTGACGATTGTTGTTTAAGAACATCTTTCGTTGAGTTGCGCGACTGTTGCTAGGCAACGAAACAACTGATGACCTTGAAACTTTGGAATTACGTTGAAGGCCATCTCGAGCTGGCGATACAGTTGTGGCAATTTACCCGGGGGGTCATTAAAGGTCAAATATTGGCAATTGTTTAAATCAATATATCGATCCTAAAATAATGCCAATATTTGACCTTGAATGATCCCGTTGCCAGGGACGACTTCAATCATTTCAGTCCTCCGATAATATTGAGAGTTACAAGGTTTCTTTCTCTGTCTCAGGTGTAAACGTGATCCGAGCGATTATGCCAAATCAGTTCTGCCATGATTCGGTCGCCTTGGAACAAGATTGCAGCAATTACACCCCTAACCTCGCCAATTACCGGTGATATTTTGCTTTCCGGAGACCTTTGTGGATTTTGCGTAAATGCCAGCGCTCTATTCCGTACTATATACATAGCATTCCCCAGAACATAGTTATCTGAGGCTTAGTAGGGACCCCTGATGGCCTGTTGTACAACACCACTGTGTCAGCAGGTGTATCCTGCGCTGAGCTGCTACTACACAGCTGACCGGGTCGGGCACGACCGCAAAGTTCTTTAAAGTTCTTGTTTCGCAGATTTACACCGCCCCCCCCCCCCCCCCCCCTACTACTGTATATATATGTCGAGATAGATGGATTATTTGATTGGTATATATAGGGGCGGAGTTGGCAGGTGTACTGTTGGCAAATTATCTCCTAAACTGTTCCACTATGTATTATAATCATGCATACATACCAAACACATAGGTCATGACAGGCCTGTATTGGGGTTAACTGAATTAGCCGTGATAAATATTAAAAATAGCGCGCCGAAGCCTCCCGATAAGTACGTATTGGATAGGTGTGTGTTGGACACAGCTGCCAACAGGGTGCGGAGAAGTATACAGCCTCACTTGTTGTGATAATATTTAGATTTCTGCCAGTTTCTCTCCAGCAAACGCTCAACTTACCACTAATAATAATGTTATTGCTATATTGTAATTAGTCGGTCACTCACGCCATGCAAGCATGTACATACATATTATATAATAACCGCAAAGCTTCCTGCTTACTATACTTGTCTTCAGTGTTGTTGAACTTTGGGATGTAAGTAATATTTCTTTCTTTCTAATTGGAATTAGAGAAAGAAAAGACAACCTTGTTATTTGATTTTATTGTGTTCACTGAAGTGTTTCGACGATAACAATTAGAATGAAAATTCTCCGTAATGCGGACGATTTAAATGATAAATAAATTGTTGTGTTGTACAACGCCGCACATAGCATTCTTATTGAAGTGTCAGCTCAATGCAGGAGTATCGATTGCTTCGAATACGTTGACTTAACAGCTGTCTATATAACTTGGTATAGGCGAGAAACAAGGAGTGTTTTCAAATCAAAATACTATCTTAATCAAGTAAATCTTATCGAAACATTATCGAGACTTTAACCGTAAAGTGTTCTGGCAGTGGAGGCCGTTTTTCGATAATTGATATATCGCGAGTTTTAGGGGACTTTCTCCCTCGTCTATCAAATATTATAAAGAACGCCTGCTGTTTGTTATAAGGTGTTAGCGCTGTTAAGTAGACGAATTGGAAGCAATCGACACTCCCGCATTGAGTTGACTTAAATAAGAATGCTATCTGCGGCGTGTTGTCTACATTAAGGAGATGGACAGACTCCCTTCAAGTTGTTATTGATCCGCTTCTGTTTCGAACGAATTACATATAATTTAGACAATTTATTCAATTCATCAATCGGAAGCAAGAAAAAACGATAAAATGCTCGATATGTATTCGCTGCATTAGAATATGATGTGTTATCGGTAAATCATTTAAATTAGTCTATATATTTGTCTTGTTTGTTACTAATCGATATTGATATAAGTTCTTATAAAACTTACTCGTTTAAAAGCTCTAATTAACTCCATCTGTATATAATATTAGTGCATACATGCGCCCTTCAATAAATTTGCAAATAATTCTGTTGCTTGCAGTTTAATTGTCCTATAAAACAAAATGTTTCAATGACTTCCCTGTTTACCTCCTCCACCTTTCTTGAGCATATATTTATGTCCGCCTTGTCGACAATTAAGTGCCGTATGGTTAAATCTGATTGTAATTAATTGCTCTTAATTGCGAGCGTTGCTAAGAGAGCCTTCATTTCCCCCCTAAAGGTATGTTTATTAGTTAGAAATGGTTCCCCTGCCCTTTATTCCTGATGTTATCTCTTCTGTAGACTTGCAGCGTTCATTATCAGGTTTTTTTGGTTTATATTATCAGCGATTTTCTGAATTTTGCTCATTCCAAATAAAGCTGATTACGTTCGAAAAAAATACCTTAATGTGTAATTATAATACGCATAATATATTCAAAATGCCACACTTAGCTCTAAAGTGAAGTGCCGCGGGTATTATTTTGGTGTGCATCCTGTCGACCCACAATGTCAGTACGGTGACACCGCCCTGCACACGGCCTCGCGGTATGGACACGCCGGTGTCTGTCGCATCCTCCTGTCGGCTCGTTGCCGGGTTAACGAGGTGAACAAGAACTGGGACACCTCCCTGCACATCGCCGCGGCCCTGAAGCGGCGCAAGATTGCCCGTCTTCTCCACGAAGCCGGGGGTGATGTGCGCGCGAGGAACCTCCAGTCCGAGTCGGCGATCGATGTCGCGCGGCGCAAGTGTCACGAGGAGATCCTCGAGATCCTATTGGCTGACCCGATGGCCCAATCAGCGTTCCCCGAGCGTGAGGTGACGTCAGTACAGCCGCCCTCTAGTCGACCGCTGTTTAATATGCATCGGGTGAGTTGGCTATCTATCCCTCATCCAATCAGAATGCAGTACTTGATTGACTGCTTCTGATTGGCTGGCCCTTCTTATTCCGTCAACAAGAATGCTCTCAGTAAGTCCTTTTCTCTTTTTCCTTTGACTTCAGCATGCAACATTCGACTCGATGGCCACAATGTCCAACAACATTCATCACAATCATCCCTCAAACATCAATAATAATCTTCCCAATACAAACAACAACATCAACAATCCGATGACGTCATCACATGAACAGCAAAAGCCCTCGACAATGGGGCGTGGTACGGACCCCAATGGTGGACGCCATCAAAGCCTTGCTGGTGCCATGAGCCAGTCCCAGGTTCAGCAGAACTTGCATCATCCGCCGCTGCCACATCAGCCGAAGCAGCAGTCCTCTCCCTACACACCGGATTCCGGTATTGTGTCCACCTCTTCGCCTGTGCCACCCACGCCTGTTGCCGAGGAAAAAGCAATAACAGCCACTGTCACCGCTGGAAAGAATCCCAAAGCCAAAAAGAAATCGTCATTTTTCTCCTTGTTCAAAAAAAGAGTGAGTTTTCTTCGCCAGATTTTTTCATCAAATAATGAAATAGTTAACTATATTACTCACACATTTAAAAGTAGTAAGTGTATATCTTATATTTTGTTTTGTTATTTGCCTTAATAGTTTTTTGTTACTAGTTCTAGCTAAAGTATTGAAAAATATTTAAAAGAAATAATCGAGAAAATTAAAATTGTCCTTTTTCGTCAATACCTACTTTCTCAAGTAAACACCCATGTGCCACGACTAGAACAACATATTAATTATCAAAGGCGTTAGGAAAATTAATGAAGGTACATGCATGTCTTTCAGATCACCTTTAATTTGAATTTAAAGTATGTATGATTCAAAGACGCTTTTCGTTATGCGAATATATAATGTTTTGTTTGTATTTTGTTTGTATTTATTTTATGCTATTGCTATTTTGTATTACTCCATCGCAGTGTATAGACTAACGTTATCATTTATGTAATTAGCATTTTTCTAAATGTCTTGTTCGTATTATTATTATTATAGTATGTGAATGTATTTTATTTTTAAACTTATTCTGCTATTTTGAAATCAAAATAAAATTGTTATCCTGGGCAACGCATGTAACGATGCATTTAATTACCATAAATTAATGCGCTTTTTACGAAAACTATCGTTTCGGTTTTGTACTACTCATAAATTTTACAGTAGTAAGTTGTATGTTTATTTTTAAAATATAGTTCATAATTTACGTTGATAAACAAATATATTATTTCATTTCAAAACTTATAATGTAATCATTTAATCTGAATGAAGTATTTCTTTTTTAACTCAACAGGGCCACAGCAAGGAACGCAAAACCAACAAATCAAGTGGCGGATTGAGTCCTCAAAAGACTCCGACAACCGATCTCCCCGCTCCCTTAGCAACAGCGCCTAGCAACAACAACAGCAATCCCCCCTCCGCTATGAAACAGTCTAAATCTCATCACCAAGGCAGCATTCGGCAGGGCCCTCCTCCGACCCCAGCAGCCAAAGCTGGAGGTGTTGGCAACGCGGTTGCTAAGGACGCGAACAGCCATGTTCCGGGGCTTCTGAGTCACTATCATCCCTACATGGGGACACAGTATTATCGGGATCTGGCCGGCAATGTTAAAGAGGTGGGTTTGAAGGACCAAAGTGTCATTATCACTGCTTTATTTGCACAGTTATGTGTTTAACTTGTATTTGTGTTGATATATATATAAATTGTAGGTAGTTAATTTAGTGTTAGTATTTTTATTTAGTAGTAATTATAAGTAGCTTGCATGAAGTTTAGAATATTATTTATTTTATTCTTTCATCGGATCATAACTAACTTATATAATCGGGCTTTATTTCTACGCACGATTCTATTTTGTAAAATTAATTGTTTAATAGTATAACAATGTTATTACTTGTCTCAGTACTTAGATTACTTAGACCTATAATTTATAAAATTATTAATATAATGCACCTTCTAATTATGTTGTTCTTTAGTTAGTAGGCTTCATATTTTCTTCGTTTTAATCAGAAAAGCTATAATTCATTGCATCACTTATAAATCCACCTTTTTATTTCACCAGGAACATCAGGTTTGTTCGGTGTATTTGAGAGGTTTCTCATTCAAAATACGAATGCAAGTTAGTTTACTGCAAAAAATATAACTAAATACGCAAACAGGTAGGAGCTCGAGAACTCTGGAAATAAATAGAATTTCTGAAGAATGAACGTTTATGGAAATAAGTTGCAGGAGCTCTGTTGCCATTAAAAATGCTTAATATAAACTTGTAGAGCTTTTCTAAACAATAAGTTTAGTATAACTCTGTAAACAACATAGCTATAAGTAGAATAGATGGGACACCACAGAGCTATAAGTAGAATAGATGGGACACCACAGAGCTATAAGTAGAATAGATGGGACACCACAGAGCTATAAGTAGCATAGATGGGACCCCACAGAGCTAAAGTAGAATAGATATGACATCACAGAGCTATAAGTAGAATAGAGACGACATCACAGAGCTATAAGTAGAATAGAGGTGACATCACAGAGCTATAAGTAGAATAGAGGCGACATCACAATAAAATATATCGCTAATATTTATATATAATATAATAATAATATAATAATATAATATATAATATTTATATCGCTATGCTGCCAACAAGCAGCATTCTATTTTCATGTTATCATTTCTTTAGTGGGATTTTTCTGCCCTTCTGCGAATGATCGTGTTACTTATCGCCTCTATTTCTTTCTATAAAAACAATTTATTGACTCTAATATCTGCATGACCGTATACCCTACCCTCTCCCTCTCTCTCTCTCTTCTCTGTCAGAATCGTAACCCCGCCAGTTACTACAATTCACCTCCACAACCACACCCACACAACATAAACCCTCATCTTCCTCTCTCCTCATCCTATCCTCATCCCCATCCCCAACAACAACACAAACAACATCATTACCCTGACTACCAACACCAACGTCCCTCATATTACACGTCACACCGTGACTTGGTATCCCCCATTACCCATGATTACGGTGTAAGTGGCGTCCCTGGCAACCGACCGTTTTCAAGGCAATATCAAGACTGGACGGGTGTTCAACAGTTTCGGGTATGCATCAATCGCTTGTGTCTGCTCTGTTTCCAGGCAGCTCCACCAAGATATCACCGCTACCTTCTAGTTTCATCCTTCTTCCCCTTAGCTCCCTCCGCCTTTTTCACACTCACTGTGTTGCCAAGCAATCAATACAAGCTGCTTCCGTTTTCCTCTGCTTCAACCAAGCTGTTTTTTTTATTTATTTTGTCACGGGATTTTTTATGTATATTATATACATTTATAATTTTGTTTCGTTATATGCGGTAGTTTCATTTATACTACTCGCAAATATTTCAGTAGTATAAAGTGGAAGTAATATTTCTTTAATATAATTTGTATTATTTTTAAAGAAATTTTAAACAAAATAGTACTAAAATTAATTAAAATAGTGTCTAAATATTCTTTTAATATCTTCTCTCTCTCTCTCTCTCTCAGTTTCTCCTGAAGTGCGTAGTACTAAACCAATAAACATTCAGCTAACAAACAAATCTGCTTATTTGTTTTTCAGTGTAGTCTGCTTTAAGCTCACTTTTCCTAAACTAATTTGTGCCATTTCTTTTGCTATTTGCAATTTTCCCTTTTTTAAGGATATAAACAGCTTTGAATATCATATATCGGTATTTGTTTTTATTTATTACTTCTTTCATATATTCACATATCAGGTTTTTTTTGTAATTCTATGTTATATTTCCTCGATGTTGCCCTTTTTAAGCATAAAATTTATAACACGCTATATAGTAAAAGTTTCCTTGCTGCCTGAATTCCTCAGGCATATTAAGCGAATATTAAGGTTTTAAAGAGTTAAATAATGACGAATTTATAAAAGACAGAGTAATCCGGAGCTGCGGAAATAAAAACTATAATTTCACCCAAATTTTCGCTGTAATACAGCCTCGTCGGGGGTGTCTCTGAATGACTTTAGAGAAAAGAACGTATTACATACATACATCATACTATAAGAGTATCACCAGATTATAGCGACGGAGATTACATCATCAGATTAAATTGATGGAGCTAACGTGAGAGTTGTGTTACAAAGTGCACATGCAGATGAATGGACCAAATGGACCAGAAAAGGAGAACAAAGTTTAATGAGTACAAGAAACACAATCCGTGAGTTAGAGCTAAATTAGAAAATAAGTTCACAACTACTTTTCTCCCTCGAGTTGATTGTGGGTCTTCTCTCCCGAATGAGAATCGCTTCTTTGGCTCTCAGCCCCACAGTGCAAACGTCGCCAGATAGTATTGACGCTTCGAGGCTGGCATTGCATAACAGCCGGTGCTTGTGTATCATGGAGCTGCTAGGATTAAGGTAGTGTTCGAACTCGCCAACTCGAACGTGCAGTTGGCGGATGGAACTGCCTATGTACGTGTTCTCGCATCCCATACACTTGAGCTGGTAGACGCATTTTTGAATTAAGACAGATTTTTGAATCCTTGACCTTGCAGTTGAATAGAGTGCAGGGAATTGGAACGGATCTCTTGAAAGCGCGGCGAAGGGTGCTGGTGGGCTGGTCTCGCAGCTCCGGTTTACTCTTTATTTTATTCTTTCTATGCTGCCCAGGGATATATACACATTTTATTACTAATTTATAGTTGCGAGTATCAAGTTATTAAGAAAATAGAATCTACTTTTATCTCTGAAGTGTTGGTTTTCCATGAGTAACATTAATTATATTTCTGTCGTCGCTAAAGACATATTGATTTTTTTTATTATTAGTAAGTTTATAATTATCTCCTACCGCTGTAACTGACAAAAATGGACCTGTTTCACCGATTTGAACGCTTTTATTCTCGAACCAGAACGCTCCGGATTACCGCAAAATCCATCTAACTATTTTGGCTATGGCGTTCTATTCTTAGGGATAACTACATTATTCTGTCAGCTTCTGTTGACTCCTGTTTCCATGGTAACAGTTCTTGTCACTTCATTGCTGTCGTATCATCGTGTCGTACGTCTAGGGCCCCATCGGCTACGCGCCAGTGACCTCACCGCAGACTTGCACGTGTCTTGCAAGCCAGACACAAAACCCCAATCATCAGCACCATCATCAAGGCCAGGAGCGAGCTCTGGGGGGGCATCCCGGCATGTTTCCGGCCTCTTCGCAGCTCAGGATGGGTGGGCCCTGTATGGACCACGGTTACACTGAGTATCACGGCTCCATGCAGCCGAGGACACCGCATGAGGCCAACATGTACGTTGGTGGAGGAGGAGGTGGCACTACGGCTTACATTTCGCGCTTCGGACCGCAATATCCCGCCAGTTTGATGCAAGGTTAGGCTGAAAATTTATCAAAATATAAGGATATACGCATTTGTATTTTTATACTACTCGTTAGTAATCTAGCGTGTTAGATATCATTTTCTTGTAATAATTAATGTTTTGGTCAAAATACATAGCAGTCGCTTGAACCTCCAGTAGCTGATATCTACTCTCCTGCCTCCCTCACAATATGTGCTCTCTTAACTTAGCTCCGGGTTCGAGTCTGTATCCCGCTGCTCCAGATGCACCCGGCCGACTGATCCGTTCTCGCTCCGACGAGTCACTGACGATGTCTGAGCACAAACAGCGCTCTCGAGAGGAGAAGATGCGTCAACTGGCTCTGCGCGATATGCGTACGATGGCGGCCAATGGAGGTCAAAGGAGTGCTGGAGGGGAATCCCCAGTTCGTGGCCGCAGGGAGATGGGTGGGGATACGTTGAGAGGCTCCATTCAAGCTATCAACAGTGTGCCACCGAGGATCCCAGTAGATGTGGTGCAGGCTCAGCGTACTGGACGCAGGTGAGCTGTTGGAGTTTATTGCAAGTATTGAGCTTCACAATATATTATATTGAGATTTTCTGTATTTCAGTTTTACTAGTATAATTTAATATGATTAGTATTACCTAATTTCTCTGAAATGCATCGATAATTTACAATTAATGCAATAAATTGTTATTTACTACTTATAGTTTTATAAGTAGTACAACTATAAGTTAAGTTATATTTTGTGAAATCACAAAATTTAGAGTCATTTCACGCAAAGATTGGGTTAGTTTCTGATATATATTTTGACTTTTTTGTCTTGTTTTATGCCCATGTTTAATGCTCATTATTAATGACGCGGAATCCCTCAATATTTATAATTATTGACATTTCTTGGCTAATGTAAAGTTTCAAATAATTATATATCCGCCACTTTTAATATTACCTGTAAATCTTTAAAAGCTATAAATATCTTTAAAATTGCTTTAAACATTCTTCAGTGTCACAGGTGAAGATGCCCAACACCTGTCTATAAGCCCTTGGCTATAGTAAGTGTCAAATTAAAGTAGTATGGTTGGTGTGCCTACAGGTCACAATCCTCCTCTTTTTGCTATTTGCTAAAATTCGATTTTTCAACGTTTTTTGTTCCTAACAATAATGTCAAGAATAGTTTCACATTTTACTCAGAGCATCCTTCTCCTTTTTGATTTGGCGATGTTGATTTCAAGTATATCACAGAAAACATGTTAATCCAATTCAAACTTAATGATCTTGCTGAATACACGTTTAATACATTTTGAGAATATATCTTTTGTTTTTCTATCTACTATAGGCAATGCTTTCTTTAATTTTGCATTTTATTGTAGAAATAATGAAACAATATTTTTTCCGATGACAAAATTATATAAATTAGAGATTTTTTATCGATTTTAATATGAAATATAGCTTCAAAATACTCTTCAACAGGTTGTTATTAAAGTCAGTAACCTGTTTTATAACTCTATTTTAGTATTAAATATACTAATTGCTGATATTACTGCATACTTAACTGACCAATTATTCTGTCATTGATTTTGTTTTCTATAAAAAACAAGTGTTATGCATCGATGCTTTTCTTGCTGCTTTGAAATAAACAGATTTTCAACACTTTGTAATATATTGATTACTTGAAACACATAAAATTAGTTTTATCACAACTACAAACCAATTTTTAAATTGATAACAAAACCACAACTCGCAAAAAAAAAGATCACTTTTAGCATTTAATGTATAGAAAAGGTTGTTATTGAAAGACAGAGCTATCAAAGAACGGCTGTCACTATTCCCACCTCCGAAAATGTAACTTTGAAGTATCGATAATGTCACGGAAATATATACTTGCATCTCAAGTTGTAGTATTATTAATTCAACATGTTTTCGTTCTATCTCGCCTATACCAAGTTATGTAGACAGCTGTTAAGTCGAAGTATTGGAAGCAATCGATACTCCCGCATTGAGTTTAGGCAAGATAAGACTATTATGTGCGGCGTTGTACAGATATTGATTTGCATAATAATGTAAATCAAAGCAGCCGAAAACTAGCCAATAGATAATCGTAATTCAACTATTTTCTCTCTTTCTCTCGAGCACTCCAGAAGTTCAGCCCACGACGGTCCTACAGGCGACCTTGATCGCGAGATCGCTCGGCCCTCTCCAGACGGACAGACCGACGGCCACACAGAACAGACCCAACAGCTCACAACAACAGCTGCTGCACCTGACTCCCAACTGCACCAGCGGCGCACAAGTTTGGACCAATCCCGAGGCGGCGTGCAGGGCAGAGCTGCCAGTCGCACGCAACAACAGCCCCCCCTGCTGGCGGCCCCCCTCTCACTGCACCAGAAGCAGCGGTCTATTGGTGCGATCGGGGGCTCCGTCTATGCCGCGACGCAGCAGCAGAGCTCGGCCCAACTGCAGGCCTGGTTGGCGCGCTTTCGCTTGCCACCTTCGCAGCCCTTGCTTCAGTCTTCGGGACAACAGCAAGCACAGCAAGCAGAGCAGCAGAAGCAGCAGCAACAGGGCGATCCTGGAGGCATAGGGACGGATGTCTGAGAGGGAGAGTTGGCTTAGAGATAGCGGAGGTCTGCCTTGGTATTAATTTGTAGCCTTAAAATCTACTCAAATTATTTGCTCGTAGATTGTGAGTAATTTAAAATGTGAAACGTTTTATATTTATTTATTAGGTAAACGACTTTTTTCGTTTAAAATTAAATGTACTTTCATTTTTAATACGTCGATATTTTGACATCAATAAAAAGTTGGACCTCCATGCTTGTAGGCAACATTTACTTCTAATTGATTTATTGATTATTTATTGAATATATCCTTAATTTATCAGATTTCTTTAACCTCTTCCCCTTGTCATCTCCGAATCAGTTGCTCTTCTTAATATGTGATTACTAATATTTTTAATATATTGTAATATACATATCTGTATTTGACATATTTTTTATATACATTACATCGCTTCATTTCTTATTTACCAAATAATAATTCGATAAAAATTAATTAAGATATTATTATTATACATATTATTAACACTCTACTAATTGTGAGTAGAGAGTATGTTTCACTTATATTTTAAGATATTTTAATAAAATTCTCCTTTGACCTTGTTTAATGGAAGTACCTTTTTTGCAATCATTTTTGCTTTTATAATCTAAGAATATTACTAAACTTTATTGATAATGGTTGTAAGAAAAGTTGCGTTTCACGATTTTTCCAATTTATATCATTGTATATATATATACATATATATAGGATACAAAATATCAATACTGTATTTATTACTGATTTTAACAACAATTACAAGTTGAACATTTCTAATCTTCTTTGTGGAATACTAAAACCGCTGTAAACACCTCTTTTTACTTTTAGATATCCTCGAAAATGAAACTTTAAACCAACTTTTGCATTTCACAGAATAATATACGATTGGAATCTCTGCTATAAACTTATTTATACCGATTTTAATACGCATTCACATTGATAACAAGAAACCCAATTTTAATCTATAATTGGTAAACTTGTTTTGTATGAAATATTTATTCACGTAAATATCTGTAGAATTCTTTATATTTTGTTGAATTATATTTCTTGGCGCCCTTGTTGAAATGTGTTGTAAGTTCTTCAACGACATAGTTTACTGAGATGACTTTATTTCTTTTTCTTTCATTCACTCAACAAGGCAGTTGACTTCTAGAATATATATTAAGATTGACAATTCTATATTGAAAACACTGAACTTTGTAACTCTGCTAACTCCTCGTCCTGCAATTGTACATTATAACTATTCTAGACTGTATTTCCCATTATGTACTTTACTTATTATATATGCATTAAAAGATGCACTGTGATTTCCATCCAAGTTGTTTTCTCTTTATTTAAAACTCATTTTCGGCAACGTTATTCCGAAACAGATTTGTGCGTCTTAGGGGAGATTACAAGCAGTGCAATAATTATCGCCAAAGAATTCTGTAATTAAACGAACGCGTAGTTTTATTTATGAATTATAATTGTGTAATATGCAGACTTAATAGTAAGAGTGACTGTTTGCTTGTGAATTGTCAGACTGAAATGTGTTTTGACCAATTATGGTTGTTTTGCTGTCGTCAATATTATTATAATTCGTGCTTTAGTCGAAATTATTCTTTTATAGATATGTGATTATTATTTGAAGAACATTCACATTATTTGACAAAATGAACAGCAACTGCATTTATATTTTTTCATCAATCGTAATGAATCTTCTCTTTTATTATGTAGTCAGTTTTTTTAATTTTAATTTCGTATAATTATTGAAACAAAAATGATCGTTTTCCATTTCTGACCGATTTATGAAAATAAGTCACTACATTAATTTGAATTTCAAATCGCAGTGATGTGCAGATGAACATCAGAATTAATCAATATATATATTTATAGAATGATAATCTAAACAAATGCGATTGGGGTCAACACGTCATTTCAAATGATAAGTATTGTATTTATTAAATCATAAAAATGGTTATTAAATTAATTATATATCTACAACCATACAAAGTAATCAATAGATACATAGAATTGCAATCTAAAATATTTCCATTAAAAATGCTGTACATTTTGTCTTTGTGGTCAACATATATTATTTAAAAAAATTAAGATATTATATGCCAACTAATTTATATATTAATAGAGAAAAAATATGCTAATATGCCAATCTTGTACAAACTGAATGAATAAAAGCAATAGATTATTCGCTTGTATAATATTATTTCGTGATCGATAAAAAAGTGTATTCGACAAGTAACTTACAAAAGTTAAAAGGATATGTCACTGACCAGTGCCACAAAGTAAGTTTAACTGTTGCCATTATAGTGACTGGCGTATGGAGTACTGGAAACAGTAATGGAGTTAAAGCTAATTAAGGTTAACAGCCGATCAATAAGATATATTCTCTGATAGTATAGTGTTAACGTTAATTTAATTTTTTGTAACACAAAAACCAAAACTCAACACTAATCTAGATAAATCGGATTACTATCAAAAACTAGATTAATATTGAAATAATCGGAAATACCCACTCATAAAAAATAAAAATATCCCATTTTGATATATCGAATATTTTTCTTTTAAATATCTGTACAACTAAAATTATTTAATCTAAACAAAAATAACTGCTTCGCAAAGATGAAAGCCAAGAAACGAGCTCATCAAAAGAAAAACGTTAAAATGATATAAAAAGATTTAAAGAACAAAAGTTAAAATTATAATGATACATAGTACAGCCATCGAAGAAATTGATGTTAACATGGCGCCAAGATATAATTGTTACAATAATTTTTGTTTAAAATGCATAAATGTTAAGATCAATATGGAACATAGGAATACGTCTTAACTGTAAAATTCATAAAATATGTTATTAAAATTGGCTTAATTAAAACAACTAATTTTGCATTCATGTGGGTTTCATTGTTTTTGTAAAAATGTTCTATTGCCAAGAATTTTTAATAAATTTTGTTGTCATATTTTTATGAATTTTACAGTTTAGACGTATACCAATTTTCCATATTGATCTTTACATTAATGTATTTAAACAGTAAGTATTGTAACAATTATATCTTGGCGCCATGTTTATATTAATTTAATCATTTCAACGTTTTTCTTTTGAGGAGTTCGTTTCTTGACTTTCATTTTTGTGAAGATATCGTTTTTGTTTAGATAATAATAAGAAGTAGAAGAAGCAATTTTTCATCGAAATTGGCCCCATTTAAAAAATATCTAGAAACCGTTTCTAAAGGTCATATTAGGTCATTTTTATTCCTTATGGTGATTACGCTGATACCAAAATGAGATTTTTAATGCATTCCAGCCCGATTTATTAGGTGTCAAAAATAGATCTATTAATTCTCCTTAGCATTAATGACTAGAGCTGCTAGACTATTAATATCTCAAGCTAATTGCTGACACTCTTGTTCTTTGCTTGTCCTATTCTCCTTAGCATTAATGATTAGAGCTGTTACCATCTCTCAAACTAATTGCTGACACTCTTGTTCTTGGCTTGTCCTATTCTCCTTAGCATTAATGACTAGAGCTGCTAGACTATTAATATCTCAAGCTAATTGCTGACACTCTTGTTCTTGGCTTGTCCTATTCTCCTTAGCATTAATGACTAGAGCTGCTAGCATCTCTCAAGCTAATTGCTGAC
>JAYRBW010121901.1:0-16941 GCA_036023295.1 Invenusta paracnida
AATTCCCTGATAACGCTTACTTAAGCTTATATTGATGTAGCGTGCGCCGTCTAGTTGTTCTATTTAAAGTCTATGGTTGTTATAGAGAATTTAATATTTTGAAGTGTTCGAATTTGCATGTTAAGACGTTATGAAGATATTATACCTATATTTTGTCCCAAGTTAAATGTTTATCTCGCAGGATAGGACATTAAAAAGTGTGACTATAAATTAAAAAATTAAAATAAACTTTGGAAGTTGGGGAAATAAACTTATTGATGTAACCAAAATTTCAATGTTTGCTTGCATCATAAATTCATGCAGGTCAAATTGATCAAAAGGTACTGAAATATTCTCAAATGAAATGTATTTCAATAAAGTATTTTATTATTGTTGTTTAATCATTTTATTGTGAATTTAAGGTAAGTAAACATCAAAAGTTTGGTCCATCAAATAAATCTATTTGAATTTTACAGGGGGTTATCCTTATTTAATTTTTTTTGTGGGTCCAAGTAGTGAGTTTAAATTATTATCTAAATAAGCTACAGTGCTCAAATAACGGTAGGCAGCAATAGTTAATTGGTTTATTGTAATATTGTGATCAAATAAATTTTAATGTAGCACTGAAAATTATAATTATTAATAGTGTATAATGCATTTTATTATATTCATTTTTAAATAGGCTTCATTATTTTATAGACTGTATAATAGGGAAAACGTTTTTTTTGCATTTTGACGAGAGACAAACAATAAATTTAACTGCAAATTACCTATTGTTATATTTAATTGTTTTGTTAAATATCAATAATACTTAAATGCATCTCAAAAATGTTATCAATTTAAAATAAATTCCCATTGTATGAAAAAGTAACAAAGACAACTAATAAATCTATAATAAATATTTTGTCAAAATTTCTACAAACATTAACATAAATTAAAGAAAAGAGATTACAGTTCACAAAATTTAATATTTACATGGATATCCCTTATTCTTGAGGACAGCAGCTATTCTTTCAAGCATTGAATCGGGGAGATTTTTACAAAATTTCGGTAAGATTTCCGTCACCCAAACTCTTTGGTTCTCATTTTGAAGCATATCGATTGCTGTAGCTCTGGCAAGAACAATTCGACGTATGATAATATCCCTCAAAGTCTCTAGGGGGTTAAGGTCCGGGCCAAATTGGTGTGCCAAACAAATGTCGTAATGTTCTGTTCTCGTAGCCATGTCATTACCAGTTTAGCAGTGTGACAGGTAGCAAGCACTATCTTACATAAAAAAACTCTGGGCCATGTGTTTCAATGAAGAGTGTAAGGTGATCTTGTAGCACTTGTTGATTGACACACGATGACATTCTTTATTGTCCCAGTTGTTATTACTTTTTTTGTTTTATGTAATTTTCATAATTTTGTTTTGTAAATTGCTAAACTTTTGAGACGCACGCACTGTGTTATCGATCACATCTGTAACAGGTGATTGAATGCTGCTGCAAGTGTTGTGCACCCATTCGCGGTGCCCCGCCCAACAGAGAGGGTCTGGATGAGGAGTTAGAGGAGGCGGAGACCAAGGCCAAGAAGTGCTCTCTCTGGACAATGTTCATTCTCAAGTGGATCATTTTCATCTTCGCCTTTCCCTTCCTCATTTTATTCTCCTATACGATCCCCGACTGCTCCAAGAAGCACAACCAGTAAGTTTAATACAATTCCTTCGTGTAGCACTTTTAAATTAATTAAAGTATTAGAAACCTCCGGTTCTAAGCTTTATCTGGGGCAAAGTTTTAACGCAGAAATGTGTAGAAGGCTGAAAATAACATGACGATAGGTTGCCTTGAATAAATAAATACGCCACAAATAACACATTAACGAAGTGCGAATTATCAATTAAATTAGATAATTTCAAAAAAGTTTTAATAAATGTTGACTTATATCAATTGGGCTTACATATTTAGTTTAATAGTAAATAATATTATTTTATAACTGTACCTATATTATATTATATTATATTTAAAATACATTAAATGCAGTTTGTAATAGTGTAAACGAGTTACTTAAGTATAGAATGCAAAAGGTAAAATGTTTGTACTTATTCATCTATATTAGAATAAATCCGTACATTTTGAATGGTATCGATTAAAATACTTTTGTAAAATAATGTAAATCCTAATAAAACGAAAATTCGGATCATTCATCATAGACTTATATATATATATAAATTGTTATATATTTACAATGTTTAAATGACAATTAATTCAAACTTTTTTTTTTAAATAAAAGTATACAATAAACTGTCTGACTTTACTTTTTATTTGGATAATTATAACTTTCTTTATACATCAATTAAAAACTCTATATACAAAGCATTTTTCAGAATATGTAATTGACCATTAATTATGTTATGATACTATAGGTACATATATTGCAATCAAACAGTTTTTAAACAGAATTTATGCCATTTCATATTATGCTGAAATCTACTTTCACAAGTATCAATTAATTATTCAATGGAACTATGGCAATCATTGTTCTCATTAATCACCTCTCCCTCTACTCGCATTTATTCCAAAACAATAACTTATCTTTTCAGGAAATACTTCATGGGCAGTTTCCTTATGTCAGTCTTCTGGATCGCAGCCATAAGCTTCGGAATGGTTACAGTGGTGGCTAGAATGGGTTGTCTTATTGGAATAGATTCCTTCACAATGTCCCTCGTTGTCCTAGCCGCTGGGACCAGCATACCTGTGAGTTGTTGTAGTTAATGATTAATTTTAGATGTTTGCAATGTTGTTCATTGGAAACTTTAAAGATATTTTTCTATATTATAAAACACCTTAAACCTACGGGTTTTTCCAATAAAATATTTACAATTTTACCTCAATCAAAACTTTACCTTTTTTCTGTTTCATATTAAATCATAATATAATTTTCTTTTACGTTTCATATTTGAATTCAATGCAATTTAAAAATTAACATGAAAAGGTTCATTTATTTAGTCTTATAGGTATTCACAATGTACATATTTCTTTCATCAACATGATTATATTGTGATCATAGAGTAAATAATTACTCCATGATTGTGATTATGCATTTTTCTAGTAGTAGTTTCACTGATTTAGTTCAAAAGGTGCATGTATATAGCGTCAAAGAATGTTGCGTAATCACACTCGCTTTATTTCCAACTCATCACCTTTAATTCACATAGTATTGTTTAGAGTACTAAATCTTTTGATCAATTCATTGGAATACATTATTTATTGTTTAATGATACTAATAAGTACTTATTGTTTAATAAGTATTTATACCTATATATAAAACGTACAAAATATTCCATAAATTGCAATTATATTTAAAAGCATATTGTTAAGTAAATAAGTAAATAATGTCATATTCAATAATTCGCTTTAACTTTAATTGCACAGTCGACAGCTGTGCTTCTTGAAAATTTTTCAAGAAAATTTGATTTATTTCGACCTTTTTGACTGAAGCTGAAACTCTAAACCAGTAAACTGTTGGAATTCCAATCTCGATAAATTATCATTTATATCGCAAGCCTGTCCCATGCAATACAAATAAAGTGGGGATTTTGTTTTACTTGTGTTGACTCTATAATACTCTTGGATCGCGTTAAATGTAATTATATTGACTATATATCAACTATCTCTTTTCTTTAATTTTATTATTGGCAAATTAAAAAATATATTTATCTAATGTGTCAGCAAATATCCTCCTTTTAATGCATTTTGAAATTCTAATTCTCATTTACTTTCCCTACAATGCCATATTTTTTTTTTAATTTGCATGGTACCATTTTTGATAATTTTAAAAATTTCATTCAACGTTGTTTTATTAACATTACCTGGAAATGTGTTAAACTTTTTCATTAAATCTGTGGAATAAAATTTACAGAAATAGAATTTGATGAAATTATAAATCAATGTTATATTTAAGAGGATCTTTTAAGTTTCAACTCGTAATTAACGTTAAAATCAGAGCACTAACTTCATAGTATATTTGTTTAATATCATAGTGCGTGTCATTTTTGAAGCATGCATTTTTTTCAATCAACGTTTGCTTAATCATTTAATTTCTAGAACGCTTTAATCAGACATAGCATCATGCGTTCGATTGCTATAGTTCTATGTGAAAATTACCCCTTTTTGGCAGTCATAGTCTGTAATTATACCTTTTTATGTTCCATTAAGTGATTTTAATCAGCTACAGAAATTCTACCTTTGTCAATGTGCACGTGTCTTTATCCCACTTTATTCACAAACAACCAATTGATTATAGGCAATTAAATTTATCTATGTGTTCTATTTTTATATTTTCTTTTTACACTTTGCAAAATGGAAGGGATGGATTTTTACGAGTACTAACTAAACTGATTCTAAATATAGGTAATTTTTCAATTTTAATCTCTCTAACCTCACTTCTCATATATATTCTTTCAATATTCATCTTCAATTTCATCTCACACCTTTCTTGATAATATTTATTTTTATACAAGCCGCTATATTTAGTTAATTATTGTAGAATATTAACAAAATTCAGTCGTTTTGAATATGATGATTATTCATGGTGTTTTCACGGATTTGATTCAGCGTAGATTAGTTATTCAAAACTAATTTGAAGTCATATTTCTGCTATTAGTCGAACGTTTAATGGTATTCATTATTATGAGTATAATTAATATTATAATATTGCGTACATTATTTTCAACCTACGATTTATTGAAAGTCAATAGTTGCAAGTATCTTATATTTAAGTATATATTTTAAGTATTACATAAATCATCATGAAAACCTTAACAAGATAAGTCTATACTATCTTTCAGTAAAAAAAATAGGATTTATTACATTTACACAGAGTTAAAAAGAACTATTTAACCCCCGGTGCGAATGTTAAATGTAGTTTAAGTTAAGTGTAATTTTTATTGAAGTAAAATGCACTCAATGACACAGGATAGAAAAAATAGTAAACAATATACACAAGATAATATTAGTAAGATGAAACATTACTATACTAACATTCTCAAAAAAATGTTTCACAATTAATCAAATCATTGGTTCCTACAATGCTGAATAAACTTCTTCGTTTCTTTACTTTCTGTCAAAGTGGCACCTCCTATATATATTTAATCAGTGTCTGGAATTTGGACTTCTACGAAGACCACCACCAGGAATCTTTGAAATTAAAATATATATTGCATACAATTAACATTTTAGTTAGGGAATTCTTCATTTTAATGACATTTAATTAAACAAGATAGAGTTTAAGTTAAACTGCAATATATATGGACTATCTTATAAAATAAGTCTATATATCATTCTAATTATATTTATACATAGTTTTTATATAAAAATATACTACTATAAAGTATAAAAGTAGTATATCAATATTTTCGTTTTATTTATTTCAATCAAAAACATACTGAGATCACTACTTAACATTTTAGTAATGAAATCAATACAACCGACATTTTACACAGAATATCATTTGTTTTTCTCTTCTTTATCTCAGGATTTAATCAGTTCTATCATTGTTGCCCGTGACGGATTTGGCGACATGGCCGTCTCCAATGCAATTGGATCCAACGTGTTTGATATCGATCTAGGTTTGGGTCTCCCTTTCCTTATCAAATCTATCACACTGCTTGGGGAACCTTTGGACTTCTTCAGTGTCAAAGAGAGGGTGAGTTGCACTCAACTATGGAGTACTGAACCAGCAGATGTTAGAGCAAAGATACACGAAGAAGTACAACATAACAAACAAACATAAAATTCAAATTAGCAGTAAGAGAGTAGATGACCTCGGAAGCTAGAGACACTAAAAAAAATGTTGTCGCACAAGTACGAAGAATAAAAATTCAATGTTTGGAGAACACACAATGAGTAGTAAATAAATTTACATATTTAAAATGGGATACATAGAACAAAATAAAATAATTAAAAAAAATATATAAATATAATCTCCAATAAATATATACTATTATTATTATTACTATTATAATTATTATATTATAATACTATTAAATATTATAAAAATGCATTATTATAAAAAGCACATTAACAAACACACACATACGCACCTATATGTATAATGTAATCTATGAAGCAAAATATAATGTTCTATAAAGTTACACACAGATGATTATTCATCTTACTTAATTACACATTTTTTTATCTTTGGAGTGGTAGCGATATTTGACAAAATTAATTAGAAAAAACATGAAAAATAACTGTACTTTTTTATTACTGTCCTAGGTCGCGGACAATAAATTACATAGTACTTATTTTTACTTGGGTTTTTCTTTATATAGTGTATACAAATGTAATAAATTATATTCATACGCTAGAAGGGGTCGGGCCTCGAAGTATAATAAATCTCTGTGCATAGAAATGACAGAATAATTTTGAAAAAGGCGGGTGATTTTTCGAGTTTCAATTATTGCCAGCGATGCATACCGGTCGTCCCGCTTGAATACCTTCAATTGTTACCTTCTTCAGTCTCCCTTTACTGGCATTTTTTCTAATTCTCTCTGCAGGCCGATGCATATAAAAAGTTTTAGAGATTTTGTGCAGTACCTTTGGCTTCTATGCCTCCCATATTTGTCTTTGTCGTGACTTCTTTTACCCTCGCTTTAAAGCTTGATATACGATAGAAGAATTTTTTAGGGTTGAGGAAGCACATATAACTATATGTATATTTGAAATATTAGTTCATAAATTTCGCAGTTTTTAACTTGTATCTATATTTTAGACTTTGTTTTATTGTTTGGTTGATTATTATAAACGGAATGCGAGTAAAATTTAGCTTAATAAAAAAGGGATCTTCCAGGGACAAATATAATATATTCACTTAAAGTATTCCCTGCAGTCTTCGTAAATATTGAAGAATAAACACATGTACAATCTGAAACTTAATTTAAATGAAATATCAATGACAATAAAAATACAGTAAAATGCGTACTATATAACAATTTACCTAAAATCAAAAATACGATGTTGTAAATATACTAAATACAATTTCTTTGAATTTGACATACACTCCTGGTTTGTATGATATTAATTGGTTGATATAAATAAAGAGGTGACCAAAAGTCCATTTACCTCAAATTCATATACAAATGAGAATGCTTATCAATGAGTAACACACTTTAAAAAAAGATTCTTTAAAATTGATTCGATTATTTATAAATAGCATTAGAATATTTATTTACCAAATTTTAAGCCCTAGAAATATTTCATTTCAATATTTAACTGCAAAATATTATGAAAAATTAATTATAAAATTAATAATAGAAAAAATGGTGCTATTATTTTTAAAATACATTCGAATGTCGTTATAAGGCTTCTGAATTACAAATGTATTGCTTTAGATAATTTTTTATTTGTAAATAGCTTTGTTAGGATATACCAATAGGTAAATTTTCATGTAAACTTGAATATCAATTTGTAAATTTATATATTTAGTTGGTAAAGAGATATTTGGCGTAGCCCTGTATACATATAAATGTCATGAAAATATGTGTTACTTTTTGCATCTATAATTCCTTTGTTTAAAATGTCCTTAGTTGTAATAAAATGTCAATTATATGTGCGTTTGAAGTCTTTCAAAATATATTTCGTAAATTTATATCAATTATAAACATCCCAAAAACACAGCATTATAAAAAAAGTCAAAAATACATTTACGTATTCTTAAATACCAACTTAATATTTTTGAAAAAATATAAAGTTTTAATTTATCTTCTGAAAATGGATTAAATTGTAATAAATAAAACATTTTTCTTTATTATACGTATTTATTATTTATCTGACATGTAATACCAGCTTCTACATTTATAAAAAGTGAGAAAGTTTCTGTTATTTTAATAATTACAATTTAGTTTTCAGACAATTTGTAAATTAAGCGTTATTTGCAATAAATTGATTGTATACTGATAGGTACTATTATATCTTTTTCACTATAAATTGGGGGGTGTGGGCTACCAAAGGGACCTATAAGTTTGAAACAGCGCGTTGTCAAGCTCTTCACGTACTGCAAGTAATACCTATGCGTTAATAGTCTGAAAGCAGCAATTAATTTATAAATTTCTCTTTTTTCAACATTTTCTCTCCTCCCGCCATTCTCTCTTTTCAGTACTACTATTGCACTGGATCTATGCAGATCATGCCGCTGCCAAAGTTTGGTTTTATACTCCTTTTCTTTCTCTTTGTTGCTGTCGTCATATTCGCCATCTGCAAGTTCCGTTTGAACAAAGGCGTGGGAGCCTCCTTCTTTGTACTCTACGTGCTCTTCCTGGTCTATGCTTTCATCCAGGAGTTTCTATGCAACAAGGATGGAACTTACAAGTGTTAACTGTGTTTGGTCACTTTCCAAAAGGAGCATATGATTGGTCGAGTAAATCATCCAATCATCAAGCCAAGTCGCCAAACAATTGGTTCACACTAGATAATTAAAACCAAAATCAATCAAACTGCACAGGGCTTTTTACAGCAAAAACTCAATTCTGTGAAACTATGAAACATGCATTGTGTATATAATAATATTGTACAATGCGCTAGGTACAATATGATTGTGTTTGAAAACTCCCATTTCCAAACCTTTACAGGACCATTTTCAACAGTTAGGTAATAAATAATGAAATAATTTTTCGAAGCAATTCGTTCGAATTCTATAAGTTTTAAAACTTTGAATCGTCTGGCATAGGATGTGTATTTAACTACCTCAAAGAACATCCACTGAAAACACGTGTATATATATTTAGCAGAATTTAGATTACCTACATGATATTTTACATGAATACAAAGACACATATACCAGCTATAAGTAATTTTATGACTTGAAGATAAAAAGATTGATCGAATACATATACAATCGTATAAATATATTTGTGATCTATAACTAAAGCGTGATTATATAAACAAACATTTTTCCATTATGCTATTTACAGAATAAAAAGTATTACCACGGTTTCTATTTTCATTCGTTACTATAGTCAGTATTCTAGATGTTTTATTATTACAAGTATATACACACAATAAATTGAATCTGTATAGTTATACATAATATATGAACCAACCCTGGGTTATTGATAAGTTAATGAACAAGATACTGCCTCTTCATTTTTTATTTTAAGTGCTTAATCAGGCAATTATCGCCAAAAAGATGCATACAATGTATACTATTGTCAAAAAACTAAAAACTAGTGAAATTATACACTCTACTTTGTTATTATAATTATTGCAAAGATGATTTATAGTGTATGAAATGTACCTGGAAAATTACACAGTACACCTTTAATCGTAGTGTTCAATATGAAGTAATTATATTTCCTTCAAAATAGTATTATTAGGGCTTAATAAGCATTGAGTAAAAAATACGTGTATCGAAAGACATTTAGATCTTACAATAACCATAAAGTGTTGATTTTTCTTTTTATTAAATATATTTAAAATTTAAGTAATGCTTAATGTAATTTATTTTACACATTGTTCGTATAATAAACAATAAAGTTAATATTAGACATTGTTGAATTACATATGTAGATATAAAATATATACATATAATACATGTAAATTAATAAAAATAATCTATATATATACCATTGGTAAAAGTTACCATTCAAGTAAAAGTTTAATATTGACCAGTAAATTGATTTCATAGTTAATAAATATTCAAAGTTCAAAGTTAAAGTTCAATACTTCAAAGTTCAAGAATCCAATGATCTGAAAATATACCCCTTTTATATTTTACTTTCTGGGCAAAATACTGCAACATATTACATAGTTTACCTATATTCAGTGTTTCAATTAAAAATAACAGAGTATTATACAAAGGGCCATTATATTATGTAAAACAAATCTTAGTTATTCACGCATGCCCTATACAAAACGAGGGGTTCAACATGTCATCTTAGTATGTAGATGGTATAGATCAAATTATGTATTGCCAATATTGCGTACTAACTATCCCGGATGATATTGCTAAACGTTTGTCTAGATACGGTATACTTCGAAATATATTTTATATACAAAGTGAGAAAATATGGTTGTATTGACTATGTATTTATTATTGCTTTGTGTGGATACGACGATCTACACACAGCCAAATGTATACCTACTCATGTATATTTTATATATTAGTCAACAATATCTTGATAATGCGTAGTTCCAAAATGAGGACAAATTGTCCACTCAACAGATATATACGAGATTACTCAAATGTGGTATCCAATTATCCAAATATTGTGTAACAGACACAAAAGATACATGCACCTGAAGTTACATATCCCAATCAAGTGACAGATATCAATGTTCTATAACGGAAATAAGGCATATATATATATATATAAGACGACAATGTCGATTGTCTCACGATACTTCCAGAAGCGCACACACATCGAAAATAATTTTTTGTTTAAATCAAGGGCTTCACACATATATACATATATTTAGTAAAACTTTAACTAAACGAGTATGTTATGTGACATTTTTAGTCATTAATTTTTTAAATAGGCCCATATTCATATTTCTATTTTATCGTTAAGCGTAATTAATTTTATTTTTATATGGCAATATAAATAATTTAGGTTTTGTATATTTTTCCATGAATATTTTAATAATGTCTTATGAAAAAATAAAAATTTTATTAATTTTAATGCTACTTAGCTGTTTTATAGAAATTATGTATAAGATTTAATATGTTTTAGATTTTAAATATTACGATGATGTTGGATGGTGTAATTTCTGCTAATTAAACATGCAGTGTCATATATTGCTGTTTGTTTTGTACAACCTTTTACGTATCATTTATATATTTTAGTATTTCATTATAGACTAGTTTTAAATATTCATATAGTTTTTATATTAACAGTATAATAATCATTTTGATTAAGCTAAATTATTTTTCTGTTTTTATTGACTTAACTGATATTATGCGACGTATTTTAAAATATTAAATAGGCAGTGTTCTTTATTTGTTTATAAGTGTTCCTATATTGCTTGTGATTACTACTTGGAAAATCCGCAAGTAATAGGTATATATTTATAAGAATATTATTTAAATTTTCACATTGAAATGGATAAGTCCATTGTTTTCTTCATTTGAAAGTTTCTTCTCTTGTAATGTTCCAGTTACATTATTTTCATTTATTTATGCTTATCAAGACAGAGGTTTTCTTTAAGTAAGGATAATTTCTATTTTTCTATTCTATACTTAAGCATATATATATTCATTTGTTTATTTTATTTTATTTTATTTTCATATATTTTACCGTTCAGAACTCTTCACTAACAACAATAAATTTAATCAATTATTCTTAGAAACCTCTAACACACTGGTATTATATAATATATGTATTTATATCTTGGAAGTTGCAAATTTGTTCTTACTTTTCCTAAAACTTTTGTCATCATTTTCCTTTTCAAATAATATCTTCCTTTCTTGACACTGCACGTAAAATGGAGTTTCGAAATTGATGTACTCAACATACGTACTTTGATATCTATTTAACCTAAATAGTAAGAACCTAAATTGCACAAAATAATCATGCTCTGCACTAATAGAACGCTATAGATTGATATAATATGTATATGAAAAAATAGTCAGATATTTCTGTCAATTTTGTATAAATTTCCTCTTCATATACACTCAAAATTATTAATTATATATTTATTTTTATTCTTTTCAAAATGATAATACGTATTATGACGTAAATTCAACAATTATATTCATTAAGTATACGATTATTTTTTTGTCCCTGTCACTGTAAAATGTAAATTTTGTGTATTCATTTTTCTTTCGAGAAAAATGAATCTACGATTTGTCAGTATTAAATTGTGAAAATTCTGTAAATACCGAAACTTTACTAGACTCTTTGTCAAGTTCATTACGCTTCTATTGTTCGTCTTCTTCCTCTTCTCTATATTTATCGATTATTATTACTATTTCTTGAATACGAGTACATTTATATAAGTATATATATATTAATATATTAGTTAACATTATCACTTTATGTATTGTTACTGAACAGATTATTACCCGTACTTACTATTCGCCAGATTACAAACAGTATATTTATAGCGCCGACAATTTTGACCGTCAAATTTTGACATTGTAAAGAATTAATGTGTCCATTTACTGGCTCATATATTTAGACAAATATATTATTCATTTTATCTCAATAAATATTTTTTGATATTATGAGCATCTTATTTTTTTACCAAGCTATCATCAAATAAAATTGACCACTTAATGGAACAACAAATTTAATTTCAATTAATATAATATTCGGGATTTATACTATAGCAAAAGCTTCAAAACATTAGATAAACAATAAAGCATCCATTTCTTCGTTTATATAATAAACCTGTCGCATTCTTTGCAATAACTTTTATTACGTACCACTCGTAAAGTTTCGCAATAAAATAATCATGTATAAGTGTAACTCCTTATTAATGAACAGTTACACCAATAAATTAACTGAAATTTTTTGTATTCTCTATGGTTTACATTTGCTCTGATATTTCTTTAAAATAAATATTGTGTGTATTCTGAACCATTTTTATCAGAAATTATAATTGATTGTGTTTATCAGTATTACTATAAAGACTGCAAAAGGGTCGCAATACAGTTATACAAAAATTATATATTCCCATCTTTTAATTCCCATCGTTGACCTAATTCAACTTGTGCACTATGTGTAATAATACATACTACCAATACAGCGATTGAACTATAATTGGGAGCTGAGCTACAAACAATTAATCCTATATCATAGAAATTGATCAAAATATACGTTTATAAATATATATGTGTAAAATAAATATCTATGGTCTATAACATATAATGCTTTATATAAAATAAATTGTAGTTAAGGATTTATACTTTTTTGTTTATACTTTTGGTGCACATAAAGGATATTATTATTTATAACAATGCGAAATAAATGCCAAAACTGCTATGCAACACATATGCGATAACATTTTAATTAACCATCAATATACCCACTTTCTACAAAAAAATACAAGAAAATTAGATATATATGTATAATATTATACTCGTTTTGAAATTTTTTTTATTAAAATTGGAAATGACATATTACATTTTTCATTGTTAATAATTAAATATAAATATTGAAGCCATTTCGCGAGAGATCAAACCAGGTGATTTATTTTGGTGTTTCTGCAATTGGAAAAGGAATAAGCATTATAGACGTATATACTCATTAAAAATATCTATGATAATAATAATAATAATAACATATAATTATATACATGTATATATATAATCATAGAAATTTGAGGTTAAAATTATATCTACTTCAAATTTTACCAAAATAATATTTGATTCAAACAAAATTTTAGATTAAAAAACTAATATTTTCAGTGGCTACGTTAGAATCTTCAATGAATCCTTTTATTTTTATTTTTGTTCCATAATTTTAATTTTGTGCAAGTATTGTGTTTCATTCACAACTAAATTACATTTAAATACATTTTAACTATAGACAAAATGTATTTACAATTAGACAAGCGCTGTAAACCAGAACCACAGTACACCACAAATGCAGTAAACCACAAGAGCTGTAAACCACAAGTGCAGTAAACTAGAAGCGTAGTAAATCACAAACGCAGTAAACCACAATCGACATCTTATCTGCGCGAACTTCTTGTTTCATTTATTCAGCATTTTGTTCTTCCTTTTCTTAATATATATTATCCAAGCAACTGTAGTGTATCAATAAATATTTGTCAGTCAGATTACTGTCTCATCCGAAGTCTGTATTTTCTATAATAATTGTCATTATTCAGTATACGAATAACTACAAACAATTAGTTAGAAGTTAATGCAGGAACGTTGTCTATTAATAGATTTCAAAAATTATTCCCCACAATTTTCTTTGTTTTTAGTCACGAAAGTTTTAAAAGAAATTTTATATAGAAAGTTTCGCTTTTCTGTAAAATTATAAACGTGTGTGTACTCAAACACCGGTTATAATTATTATATATTTAAATTATCATATTGCTTGTTGTACTTTATGTGTGTATTTATATATATATATATACTTACATATATTTAAGATGTCTCATCGAAATAAGCACGAAATTGCATTTGCATTCACTTTTATGTTCAGCATTTAAGACTATGTCGTAGTATCCACAGGATTTTGCCTTGCAAGACTTCCTGCAATAGTTTATTTCCGGAAAAAGAAGCATTGTAGAATTATAGAAACAAGCAGATTATGTAGACTCGTTTATATTTACATTGAATTTATCTGAACATGTAATCAGGCCATTCGGTAGGCAATAGATAATACAACATTGAAATATATACTTGAGAGTAGATAAAATTCATTATGAATTTAGAAAACAGTAATTAAATAAGCCACAGTAATGCATTAACGTTGTAATATTATTGCATATTATGTCTATCCATCGATGACTATGAAATCTTACAGGAAACATGATTAAGAAATGAGTGTATCTAAAATCGGTTCTGTAGTTGTATTACATTCAAAGTGTACTGTTCAAAATATCGAGTGCTAATAAGTGATAATTCAAATAATCCAAATAATAACTAGTAATAATTCATATTAAACAAAATAGCAATATTTAGGAAGTTTTAGCGTATCAGCAAGTATCCGTCAATTATAGTTTTTCAGATGTATACCTTAAAAGGTGTTACAGAACATCATGGTGATTCAATAGAAATATTTTAAAACGTAATCTTTCAAAAGTTTTATAGTTTCAAAATTGTTGAACCCAACTGAATATTATATAATCAAGAAAAATGAAATTTCGTTTGAATTGTTTATATAGATAAAAATGTACGACATAGAAAGTGTAAAAAAATAAGTGAACAAAAACTTATTACATTTCTTGTTTATGGTATTTAATACATTTATAATGTTATTTTATAATAATATTCTAGTATTATTTAAAATTAAAAGCTTTGCTACTTTGTTGATAACGATAAATCGTTATATTTCGGTGTAGAACACCCTCTTCAGAAGAAGTAGATTATAAACTGCAGATAAATATACAATGACAATCGAATGGGGTGTGCATCTATAACATAATTAATCTATACGTTAAATGTATATATGAACAGTTTTTTAAGACTTTATCCAAAATACTCTTTTAACCAAAACAGAACCAGTTCGTAAAAATTTATCGATCAAGCGTTTATTTCTCAAAATAATTGGTCCTTGCATATAGAGGTAAATTTCCTAAAGTATTTTTGCAGCTTTACAGCTTCCATTACAAAAAACTATTTTAAACGTTCTTCAGTTGTCAAAACAATGATAATAAATGAAAATCTAAAATAATGAATGACTAAACAGCAAGTAACGAAAAGGAATTCTTATAGTTGACAGTTGCAATTATCTATTGGATTTAATTATGAACCAATCACAATAGACTATTTTCTAAGAAACAGCCCCCAAACGATACAAGGATTGTATACATCGTAAAGTTTTATATATTTTATGTTCTAATACTGGCATTTAATCCTATAATGAATTTCCGTTTGCTACATTATTAGCAATGCTGACGTTCAATATTTTGATACTATTGATTGTAAAGGATTTATATATTTAATAAATTTATATATATGTATCAAATGTAATAACTTATTAATAAATATGATTAGAAAACATAATTATGAGATATAAAACCGTACAAAACGAAATAAAGTTAATTTTAAAACGTAAAGAAATAACATTGTTATGCAATGCTGTCTTTTATTTAAATGTCATTTATTTCTGAAAGTCGAATTTGATATTTTCTTAATCATTGATTTTGTGTTTTTAAATAATCTTACTTAAATGTAGACGCCGCGTTAAAAATTTTAGCATATAATAATACAAATGAAAATCTTAAAATGATTTGTCTGCGTATTATTATATTACGGTTTAATTGGCATATGGCTTTCATGCTGAAGTGTAGTTTATTATAGCATTTACGCAAATATTTATTAACATGTTAGGTAAGCTTGTACTACTTATTTTATTTATTAAACATCGATTCTGTTAAAAAAATAAATTTAAAAATAACTAGCGTTTTCCACTAAAGCGAGAATATCAATTAAAAAGGATGACAAAATAATAATAAAAAGACTTATTTACCAAATTTGATCTATTTGAAAATATTTTTTTAAATGACAAAACGGCGTATATTTTGAAGTATTTATAAAAGTTAGATAGTGGGTCTAATATGGCACACAATGAAGCACAATGTGCTAAACTTTAATATGAAAAATAATGAAATTTGTCTTTAAAATTCTCACAAAATGTCAAAAAAGCTAAACAGTGTGTTGTTATGATCGTTTATCAATGCATCTCTCAAGTTTCATCGTTATCGAACGGTTTTGTTCATTCCAATAAATCATACAGTTATAAACGACCAATTAATCATAAATAAAAATAATTAATGAGGTATATTGAAGACAATCAGTGTGTTCACAATTGGTTTCCGATATCATCAAGAAGATCTTTGCTCGGAAACCATGTAGTAGATAGTTTTTTCATAATATTTATAGAGCGAAGATATTTATTTTCAATAAATTGTTCCTTGTTATTCCATACTATTCAATGTTAGTTTACTAACTTTACACTAAAAAGAAAATATTTTCTGCCCACAGATTTGATCGCGAAGGTCTTATTAACAGTCGACTATATGGTTTGAAGATTTTCTTATGGTTTCCTTGAATGTGACCTTTCCAAATGTTTTAGTCTTAAGATAAACCAAGTTTATTAAATAAAATAAGGAGTCAGGAGCTTTTGCTGCTATATTATTGGTGTTTATTGCTAGCTTTCGGTGTAAAACACCCTCATGCAATTACAAAATGATGCAGTAAGTGAGAGGTACGGAGTGAACTGCTATAAATATAGTTACATAATGTATAATAACTGTCAGATCGTCGTTGTTGCAGGAGCCAATCAGAAGAGAGAGGGGGAGGATG
>JAYRBW010121912.1:0-39200 GCA_036023295.1 Invenusta paracnida
CCTCCTTCTTTTCTGTTTATATGTAGATTTTCTGCAGAGAGTGTATCGATTTCTGCTGCACTGTGACGCGTTCGGTGTAGACTGTATTTTCGACGCGCCGCGCCGCGCTGCGTTCAGTATGCATAGGCCTTTAGCCTCTGTATTTATAATGAAATATTAACGGTTATAATTATCCCTCCTCCTCTTCCTACCACCCCTCTTTACTTATTTTTTTCTATTCTCCCATTCAAAAATTGTAACTTGCCGCTGCCAAGGTTTTATTATAAGATATACTGTGAAACATACCTCGATATAGAGTGCGTTTAGTGCTGCGACGAAGGGCGTTGAAAAGACACTTAAAATTAGTACACTCTAGTATGTTATACACATATAACGAACGCACTGCGGTATAATACTTGAACACAGAACGCCGGGTGTGTATAATTAGCTTATTTCTAAGTGTTTACATGCTGAGATCGGAAACGTGCTTGTCCAGCTGGTTGTCATGAATCAGAGATGAAGAGAGGAAAGGAAAGGAGAGAAAGTATAAATTGGAAAAGGCCCCAGCATCAAAAGTATGTACATCTACATATATACACCTATTATAAAAGCACATGTATCATTATATAGCGACCTTTGAAATTTCACGACTGCAATTAAAATGTCTCAAAAGATCAGTTTTCTATCTCACGAGTCTTCAATGTACTCTGCAGACTCTGAGGGCGATTTGATATTACTCCCATATACGACTATGAGATGTAGCATTGCATAGCGAAAATCTAATCTATGAAGAAAATAAAGATAAAAGATTTCATATTTAGAATCAGAATTTTGCATGATGTTTATGTTCTTAGTAAGTCAAATAAATAAATCTGACTCATATAAAAATAGTATCAAGATAAAACTTCAATACAAGCCTGTATAATAAATAAATCTGCATCATCTAGCAGTATTGTTTTATATTATATATTTGTGTGTTTATTCATTTTTATTCGTTTTAAGTATATTTTAGGGCTCTAATGAATTTAATGTTTTAAACTTTTCAGATAGTCTTTAATTTTACAGTTGAACAGCATTTGTATATGTCAGTTTTTAATCATAAAATTGGTAAATATGTACTAAACGCGTCTTACAATATATCAGCATTTACTAAATACTAAATTTCAATATATTTTAGAAAATGAATAGCTCAAGAATTTGAAATCTCCATATATAGGGACATTATTCACCCCTCTCCCAAAAAACGTTCATTTTAAATCTAAAATGCTGACGTATAACTATATATAGTGACTTATTCTAAAAGTTTTTTTATATAAAACTGTAGCATGCATCATATAGAAACTGACATACACTTATTAGAAGTCACACAAATGAGCCCTGCAAAATTCCTATAATAGTATTTAAAAAAGTATTTTTCTGTAAACCTGTCACCTAAAATAAGATACTTATGTATATATCTATCGATTCTTTAAGAATATTTATATTCTATTCCATACAAAATTGTAGTTAATTACATAATATACAGATATAAAATATACAAACATATATCGGAGTTCATAACGAAAAATCTTTGGAAAATTTAGATGGCAAAAATTGACTAGATATACGACCAAAAGCTTGTGCCCAATGACGTCAAGAGGTACAAAACATGTTGTGTTAATTTTAACTTCACATAGTAAACAAATTATATTACGTTAAAACAAAAATTGATTACATGCATACATCCCGGTAAATTGTTAATTACATCTCGTGTAATTCAAAATTGAAAAGTAAAGTTTATGGAATACTCTATAGTGTTGTGATATAATGATAAGTAGAACGGTTCAAAGAAACTATACATTGAAAAAAATATTTCAGCTAATAAAAATGCACACTACTCAAAAGAAATAAATATATCATTAATTTGGTAATAGCTACTAGTTTGTATCTAAAACGGTGTATTTACTTCATTTGTATAAAAATTGTTTACTGTAGATTTTGAATATTTTATATGCAATCGCGTTTGATATCAGATTATAATCAGATAATGTAAATTCCTGTATTAACTTGGTATAAATATGGATATCTCAATACCTATTTCTAATGCCGATTATAAATGGAGGAATAAAGTGTATATCTTCATCAAACAATTCGAAAAACAATTAAAATAAATCCAAAATAGTGAACGCAAGAAATCATTGAAATTATAGTTTTATAAATGAAAATAATAAATCAATGAGCTCTTGATCGATTTCCGGCGTACTCCACAATATTAGATTTGTCGTAATTGTGTTTCCAATTTCAATAATAATAATTCTTTATTGCCAATACAAAATGAGGTTTTTCGAGTACTGGGTAAACTAATGAAAGTCCTTCTAAACACAGTACAGCGGAGAAAAAAAAGTAGTTCAAAATGTGTAGAAATAAAAAAGAAAATAACAAGAGAGAGAAAATTGGAGGTGAGAAGCTGAAAAAATTAATAAGGAGGACAAAAGTCAAAAGATTACAAAGCATAAAATACATTAAAAAATTTTGTGGGAGAAACTTAAAAGTGAGTGAAAATATAGTAACTGGAGCTAATTGTAATATCAAGAGGTAAAGAATTCCAATCAAAGGTAATTAAGTTACTAAATAAGGTATTTTCTACTATTAATATTACATTATTACAGTTAATTAATTTAAAGACGTCATTACGATTAAGCACAGATTGTGTAAAGAAATCATCACACGAAGAAAATCAATAAGTTTATGTAATTTAACACAGGCAAAAAGCTTCGAGACTACGATCATACTCCAGGCAGTGAATGTTTAAAATTTTGAGACGATAATTGTGTTTATCGTAGGAGATATTTCATATTTTTCAAACGGAACTTGTGAAGAATTTTTGCACTTTTTAGATGCAATGTATAACATTTACGGGAAGATACTCGAAACAAGGTTTAAAAAAGTAGATTATTTACTTACTATAAATTATAATACCTTTTATTTTGTATTTTTTTCATTTAATATTGTATCTGAGAAGTATTTCAAAAATTAATTATAATTTTTAAATATTTTTACCATTTGCATAATCTCACAAATATACTTCAATCATAGAATATACATACGTTATGTTGTTATTTACTTGCATACAAAAGCTTTTTAGGTAACTATATATAAGCTTGTAAATGCAACCAATTTATAAGATATATGACCGTTAAAACCAGAATCCAACATGTCAGATAAAAACCATTCCTCTCCCCAAGATGATTCCCTTTTGAAATATAAAAAATACACAGCTCCCCAGTTAAAAGGGTCATTAGTAAATTAGACAAGACGCGTACAGTCGTGTTCTTCTCATAAGGAAGTGTCCATCATTCGAACAAAAAAGAAAGGCGGCAGACACCTCCAACGTAGAAATCCTCTTACTGCAGATTTATAGGGCTATTCATCTATCTGGTAGCGACCGACCTACTTATATATTAACTGTAATATTAGCTGAATACCCACTTACTGCACTGGTTGTTGTTGGCCAAAATCGGTGACAAGAAAGTTATATGTATAAGTGTATAGGCAGTCGCGTATTTTCAGCTTCTTCTGATCCTTCCAAACACGGCACAAGGCTGACGTTAGCTAACCCTAATGACAAGATAGATCATCCAGCAAATAACACAGACAGCACATAAGACGTGAGGAGTTCGTAGTTACATGAAAGAGAAGGTCTTTCACAAGAGGAGAAGAGAGATATTTCACACATTAAAACTCAATAGAGACAGCCATCATGGCACCGCCTTCTATAATTTTCCTAACGAAAACACAGCAATCATTAGGTCATGTTATAAGACATCTCGTTTAGTATGCTGCATCGCTTTTCAATGCATTGACGCTTCTCTACCCTACCTTTTCTTTAAACTGTTTCTGGTCTTACCGAAAAGTAGGCATAAAAGGTAGAACGTCAACTACTTCTTTTCCCAAAATAATATGCGCAACTGTCAAAAAAGGAAACGAGGCATGAAAAAATGATGGGGATAGCTACGGGATCTCCAAAATAGTTGCTATTATCAAGAAGTGAACGAAAAAAGAACCATTTTTACCGTCAGCCATCCATCTCCATCAAACATTCTTCCCCATGTTGACACGACTCCCCCCCTACGCGCGGGAAACTCAGCCGACAAACGAGAATATTCATAATATTAATCTTTAACTGAGATAGATGGAAGAGACGGGCAGGCAAGAAAGAAATAGTTCTTGGCAATTAGCGGGTAATTTAGGGGAAACCAAATACAGAGCTATTTGTACAGACACGGGTGACTACGGTCTCAGTAGGGGAGAAGGTTCCCTGTTCCCGGTCTTCTTCTTCCATTCCTAGCGCTCGTAATGGGGGCACACAAATTGGTGATATATGCCATGGGGATGGTAGAGAGGACGAGAATTTCTCTTCTTCTATAGATTTTCATCCCAGCACTCTCTCCTCCTTGGCTAACAGGCTAGTTAGAGAGAAAATGAGGAAGTATATGAAACACAAAGATCTCAGAATGAATTTCTTGGGCAATGCAGTTGACTAGGAGTGAACTGAACGCACAGGAAAAAAGGCAAATCGTAGTCCATAGAGTTGACCTCTTTCTACGATTCCCAACTTTCCTCTACGTTGTGTAAAACTACGAACACGGAGCGCAGCAGCTGTAGGATCTATTTCGACCAAAGGCAACAATCTCTGGACAGTCCATTTACTTTAACTGTCGTCTAGTTACAAGTTTTCCATACTTTTGCTAACTTTTGCCAAGTAACGGCTACGCAGGCGCTTGACCCTTTCTATTTTTACGGTCTACATAATTTGCGTGACAGGCCAGCGATAACACACTATAATATTTCCCCCGTCTTCTTCGCTCTAGTTTAACTACCTTTGTTGGAGGGAGGGGGGGGGAGGTCATACAACCAAAAGTGATCTGTATACGTATGTGGACCACGACAAGCCACAAGCCAAGTGCAGCTTAAAAGGGAAGAAAACCTTTCTTCTTAAGAGCAAAAAGGACGAAAGATCTGTATCCAAGTGCCGCAACCGTCAAGTGTGTCAGAGAAACCGCTGCCATCTTCTTCATCAACTAGTCGTCGCCTTTCTGCCATTAAAAGTTTTCTGTCTCCCACCTGATGAACTGTGAACTTATGCATCATTCCCTCTTTGAAACTCTACCAATCTCGTTCTCTCTAACCAAATAGTATAATAAATAATTTCGGTTATTACTCCTGCCGTCCACTTAAGAAAGTTTGGAAGACTGTACGTACAGTGTCCAAGAACGAAAGGAAAGTTAGACAACAACCCAATTTCAATTCAGTGTGTCATCTCTATAAGCATGTTTTAGTAGTCCTGTACAGTAGCCGTGTAGATTGAATATTTGACGGAGAACTACACCGCCTTGGAGCCTTTAGTGGGAAGAATCTGCATTTGTGATCCGTTGGTACTGCTGTTCTGCTGCTTTAGAGTATACACAAGCAATCAACAGATCCTGCCTCGTGGTGTAATAATCTTTTTCCTGATTCTTGCATTCAAATTGTATTCATCACCCAGTTCAAATAAATAAACATACATGTGTATATCATTTCGTTTACAAATATATACTTACATACATTAAATCGATAACCAATTGAACATGAAGTTATTCTCTGCTCTACAGATTCTACGTATCTAAAATAAAGTGGCTCCTTTGGATTTCGGAATTTGTATACGTTGTGGTCATATCAAATGTCCGCCCACTTTTTCTTCCTTATAAGAGTTAAACTCGTCCTATAGAGAACTCCTAACTATTTCATCCCCCTTTTTTGACATTCTGTTCTAGGAAATTTGTTAACAACGCCTTGATTCAAAGTTGCCAACATCGCAGCAATGCGCCAATGGATATAGTCTTTCTTCTCTAAACTCTCGTGTGAATCCCGTGCGTGCGAAAGGAACCGAACCACCATATAAGCCTTCACATATCATTCGCATCACTCGCTCCTCATCTACCTATTACCAATAAAATCGGATAGCTTTTATAATCCTTCTCCGAACATCAGTGACCTCGCCAAACGTCTACAAATGTTGCCCACAAACAACTAAGAAGAGAGAGAGAGACCGGAAATCTACTGAAAAAAGAGACACATTTCGGCGATTGTAATTTGGAATTGAATCTTTATAAAAAGTGAGCGATAAAATCTGCGCCAAAGAAAGAAAACAAATTAGTTATTTGTTTTTTCCCCATTTTTTAATATATATATATAATTGTTCTTAATATAAGACATCTCAAGTGAGTGCAAATATGTGATCAGTATATCTGCCAGCGTTTCGACAGAGAACTCAACAAGAAGGATAAAAATAAGTATCCCTTCAGGTGATTGGCGGAGAAGAGAAAAGGGAACTCAGTGAGTGGAATTGTTATCAGGAGAGGGGAGAAGAGAGGGAAAGAGTGATCGACTGAGTAGGAATGCCGAGCGGAAATGAGCCTCACGATTCCCAGTCAGGTACTGGGTGTCAACAGCAGTCATCAAAGAAGTACACTCTGCAATCGGCAGGCTCAGTCGGAGCAACCTCTCCATTACCGATTCCTCGGAGCTCTGGACTCCCACCCGTTGGCACCAACTCATCGTCTCCATCCAAGTCAGCCACAGGAGGTGGGAGTGGTGGCAATCCTCAATTCTCACCACACAGTGACTCCTGCTTCGCCTACCGACCCTACCGCTATACGCAAACCTCTCAACCGCCTTTTACAGCTCGCCGTCAAGGCTGGAGTGACGTTGCAAGCACAGCCAGCTCATCATCGGCCACCGGCGGAGCGGGTGGCTTCTCCCGTCCCCCTTCCGGGGTCAGTGGTGTGGGGGGGACTCAGAGCAGCGGTCGAAGCAGCTTTGGGGGGAGCAGCAGTTGCGGAAGCCGAATTGTTAACATATTCCGACGAAATCGGCAAATTCGTCACGAACAACGACAACAGCAACAGCAGCACCAGCAAGCCCAGCTGTTTGCAACGACAGGAATGTCTCCCAAAGGGGGTGGAGGGGCTATTAGTGAGCCAGGCGGTGTTAGCGGGTCCACAGAGGTCGGCATGATGGACCACTTGAATCCATGTCATGTGCAGCAACCTCCACCGCAGCAACAGGGCTATCCTCTGCCCGGCTCCTATGGAAGCGGTTTTCCCCGATCGCACTCTCAGCATCAGATGCCTCCCGGGCAACAGCAACAGGTTGGAGGGGGGCATCAACTGGCCCCTCCACATCTGCCTGGCATTCTTAAACATTCGCACAAGCAAGCTGCTGATGGTAGCTATGGTGGTGGTGCTGGTATGGTCCGAACTAATCCAGGAAGTGTGCTGGCCCCTTGCAAAGGTGAGAGAAGGAAACTTAATTCTACTTCTAAAGAATATTTTTGTAGTATTATATATTTTATAAAACGTTTAAAATTCATCAATATTGAGAAAATGCACAAGCGTCAGAATTTTCCTATTCATATAGATTTTTATGTATTATAAAATATAAATAAATTTAGAAATATTCTTTTGGAAATCAAAATTAATTGTTCTACTTTCATAAGGAATTTTCAAAACATTTAAAAAATTTAATTTGAATTTAATTTAATCAAATATAAAGAAAAACCAGGATCTTCAAAAGTATAAAGTTAGATGCTCTGCACCTAATATTTTAACATTTAAGCGCGCTTTTTGTATCATATCTCTACATCTCGTATTCCTTCTGTGAATGATCTCAATTAATGGAACTTCAATTATAGAGCTACTAATACCTAATTTATGACCTACTCATGTTATTTGTATTAGGTAAATTTATTAATGACATTTTTTAGATTATGAAAAGTAATTGATTTAAATCTTTGAGAATATTTTCAATACTGATTAAACATATCAACAATTAAATATGTATATAAAGTGTTGTATGAATTGTTTCTTTATATCTTAATTTTTTCTGAATTAATCGGTTTATTTTTAGGTTATTAAATATTTTACTTATAAAAACATATATTTAGTCAATTGATTTTTTTATAAAACACAGTTAAAAATCTATTTATTTCATTTTAGTGAAACATACTCGAATAGCTAATGCAAAGCTTTATCGGTTTTATGGACATAGTAATCTATCAATACGCTATGGTGTTTTGGTGGTTTTTTATACTATTTCACTCTACGAACATATATGCCATTAATTTTGACCTTTAATATTGATTTTTATCTAATTACCAAACTAGTTTTCTCATATTAGCGTAAAGGAATCTGCTATGAAAACATTAAATTAATTAAAACTAATATATGAGCTGGTAGGAATTAGGTGTATTGTAGCGAATATCCAAATATAACCCTGGGGTATATGTTTCAATCTAATAATCAAACATACAAATGTCAACACTTCAATAAACAGTTATTTATCGTACCATGAAACACAATTTAAGTTAATAACCTCAAATTTTGCGCATAAATTATCACCCATAAACACTAGTTAAAACCGTCCACAAAACCGTGCCTCACATACAAGAACTTATAACGCAAAATTACACTTCTTAAATTGCATTATTCTCATTTACATAGCTTGCTATATATTATACACCCCTGGAAATGAATGTAATATGTCACATATGAATAAAAATTACAAATATGTACCTAATGCCAAAGAGACACTAATGTTTCAATTCACCCAGAAATCATTTTATTGCTTAATGTTAATAAACCATATTTATCGCAGACTGCGATTTTATTGTTTGGGTCACATCATTATTGGCTATGGCAGAATTTGTTCCTATATAGTGTATGTACATATTATATATATATATAAGCTTGGGTCATAGGTATAAACTCGATCAATGGAGAGATCAGAGTTGTTATTTTTATTTATGTAATTTTCTATTAATTGAAGCAGTCCTGACTCAGATTATTCCAGCTACTCTAATAGGATTCTATCTTTGACTGACAGACTGATAAAAGGCTAAACTGTGTCATTGTCCTGATATCATCATGAAAGCAGTTACAAATAGAAATAAAAGCGAAACATATTATCAACTACTTTCTGTCTATGACACAAAAATAAACCGAAAAAATATTGTAACAACTGTTCTTAATAAAAAAATGTCCATATGGAACACAAATATTAAAAAATTGCCTTTAACATTATCGTTGTTATTTTAGATATATTAGGGTTAATATTTATTTAAATTATATTTCCCATTAGTCAAATGTTAAGTAAATAATTTGAAATAATATTATATAATTAAAATCCAACCTTTTCAAAGTAATTCTGTCATTAGACAATTATTTTAAATTCATTATAATCAACAATACTTACAAATAACTTAAAACTAAAAAAATGTATTTCTTCAAATGACTGGTGGATTCAATCTGCATGCTACTTCTTTATAAGTTGAGGATAATCTTATAAATTGCTTTAAAATGACTATTTTTAACAGTATCAGATAATGTAGATTCATCTTATGTAGGATTGTCTTTCTCCTCAAAATCACAACGGCCCCAATCAATCAATCATTGAGGCATACTATCACTTGAGATAGATTTTTTTATTGCAAATCCTTCACAATAAGTTAGAAACGACCGTATACACAGTAAGTTAGGTATCCTCTATATTTCACAGTGGTATGCAAACCATCTTATATCCCCTCTTGTCTGTTATATCTTCTTCCAAATAGCACATTACTCGCAACGTGCATATTGAATTCTATAAGCTAAAGTCCAGGCGACCTCGGATCATAATGAAAAATTGATTGACTCTTAATTGGAAATTAATCATTCCTACAATACATCAAGCTGAGGAAGAGCTAATCTACTATATTGGTGATAACAAATATTCTCTACGATCGTAAGGTAACTACAATTCATACGATATAATCTCATGAAGTGAAGGAAATATCATAATATTTTATTCAACAGTTCAGTCAGAACTATTATTAATATAATTCCAAAAGTTAAATTTATTTATTTTTATAAAAAAAAAAAAAATTTGTAAAAATCATTTGAAAGAGCCGAGAATTTTGTTCAAGACCTTTAACTCCTTGAGTTTATAAATTTCATCACTCAAATTATTATACGGGGAGGGCCAAACGTTAGTATATACTCTCATAAAGTTTAACATGCATTTTCACAGTTTAAAATTGACATCGTCGTTCCAAGCAATCTTACTTTATATAAGACCCTAAGGCAATGTCAATTGAACTGATGACTATTCTATTAAATTTTTACACATATTGAAATTTTAAATATCAGTACATATTTACACTATTTTTTGTTAAAAATGCAACGCAGTCTTAGTTTTAAGGAGCGTATATAATATATGTATAATATAACATATAATACTTTGTATATTTCTCAAAATATGATACGAAGATTATACCGCATTTTTCATTTCTTAATGACTCACACCTGATTTAGCTTCTATTCTTGTTTTAACATTAACATTATTGTTTTAAAATTAACATTACTGTTTTAACATAAACATTATTTTTTTAACATTAGCAATTATTGTTTTGAGGCCTCCTCCGACAGATTCACATTGTAACTTTTCGAAAGTTCCACGTATTTGGATTCCAAATGTGCATTGAAAAGGGTTGAGTTCAAGTCGACTCATTTAGTGCGTTAATTTCGTAAGATATAAACGAAGACAATTAACTTAAGAAGGATTACATAATATAATAGAAGAAATAGTATTGCATAATATAAAATAACATAATTAAAACAAATTATAAATCGTGTTACAATTATTTAAAAATAATAATATTGTTAATTATCTTTTTAATCACTCAAGTTGCACTGGGTACACAATCGATTTCTCAGCTTCTAATTTAATTTTTATTTGTAATAATTTTAAAGTAGTCCTTATTATTATTAATTAATTATTTAATTACTAGTTTTATTAGTCTTTAGGCAGCTAAATCTGTAATGAATGTCATCAAGCACTCTTCTTTACATCCTACTTAACCCTAGCTTCGTTTGGTTTGTATTCTTCTTTTTGGTGACATTAAATGGATTATGTCTTAATGTGATTTTATAATGTTAATTATAACATGAGTTATTATTTGTTTTAATTATGTCATTTTACATTATACAATATAATTTTATTTTTATATTATGTAATCTTTATTATGTTAATTGTCTTCGCTTATCATTATCTATATTTAAAGCCATGTACCAGTTGTCTTCTTATTTATTAATAATTCGATTGATAACGGTTAATAGGATCTAACCGAAACGTATCAGAATATATTTTATTTGTTTATCAATTATGGGTTTTTACTTTTTTAGTCACATTACAATAAGTTGTTTCATTAAAAAAATCTAAAAAATTAACAGTTTATAAATAATTCAAATATATTCTGTTTCTTTAACCAAAAACAATAACTTATAATGAAGCTTAGCCATGTTACATATTTAAATGAAACAGGCCTTCTCTATAATACCTTTCCACAGTGGTTATATATATATATATAATGTATGCATGTATATTAATTTCAAGGCATATATAAATTAATTTCCTATTTAGGGGTGAGTAGCTCAGTTGGTAGAGCGTCCAGGAGGTCCCAGGTTCTAATCCCAACCGGGAGGGGCAACTTACTCACCCCTGGCTAGCAGAGTGTTAGGTGTTAAAAGACGTTGAATACCCTTTGTGGGGTATAAATAAATATATCTTTAAAATAAAAATAAAACTTCGTTTATTTCTCCAAAAAGTTTTACACTGTCGCAAATAAAAAATGACCAGTATAGGGCTCAAAATTAGCTGTTTTTATATTGCGAATAATATAAGCATAATCTAAAAATGCCTTGAGTTAAGGCTCATATGGGTCGTATGAGACATGGAGAATATCCCAATAAATAATTATCAGATCGATAGAAAATTTCCAGTAATAATATCCTTTCTTGGAAAAAAAATTGTTTCGTGGAGTCTCCACTAAAGACATTTAAAATGTCTTATCCATTTCTTCATAATATGATTTAATCTCAGAGGAATAAAAGTGAATAATATTGAAGACAAAATATTAATAGAAATATCTGCCAAATTATTGATTATTCGGACTAAATGAGGCTTTTTCTGAGTTCAAGTTGCACCACGCAGTGATAAAACTATTGACTTTCTATTTATTGAAATTGAAATGAGTATACCTGTAAATACACGCCAATTTTTTTCATATCCTTTGGAATTCGGTTGTCGGTAAACTTTTTTCTTACATACTTCAAAGTTATCTTATACGTAGAGAAGATAAGGTTTTCTTTCGTTATTTCGATCTTTTAGTTTATATAGCTCAGCTATTTATATTTATGAAGATATTTAAGATATTTTGAAATAGGAGAGGAGAATTTAAAATATATATATATTTGAATAATTTTAGATAATTGTTACTAGTTATATTACATTTCTTTTAGTTTGCATACTTCTATTTCTTTGTTACATTATATAATCCTTATAAATTGATTGATACTGTTAATAATACTAGTTTTAATACACATATATACCTGTATTATAATGATTAAATGTATGCATTTTGTATGTAAACACCTTTCATTCATTTATCTTAATACTATCATCACGCTAATAATAGTAGCACAATAAGAAAGCTAACGTATAAAAACCATTTTTTAACTAGCATTTAAGAATTATACATACGCCAATGTTATTTAATTGTCTAATTATAATTAATTAATAATAATATCTATTTTCCATTGTTTAACCACAACTAACTAATAATTATATGTATTTAATAGCAGTGAGCTTTTTACTCTTATACCAAGATAACTAACTTTATTAGTGTCAACGTTCATAAACATATTTTTGTATGCATTTCCGTCATTATTTGTCGATAAGAAATTATACTTTCTTTGATCTATTTTATCTTCAATAATATCGAAAAAAAGAATGTATGATATAGTACGGATCTACTTCTGAAAATTATCAAAATTTGAGCACAAAGGTTTGCTATGCTCAATGAATTTCTACTATCCTATGATTGAAAAATATGTCATTCTTGTGTTCACAACCAGTCACAAATTGACATATGAATGTTTTAATATTTTCCCATTTTAATGAATACGGCGATTTCTATGAAATTGTTCGGATTATCGTGAAAATTCAAATTTTTGATAAAATTATAAATTAATATTTAATTTAAATTGACATGTTGTACCTACAACATTTGAATTCTCCGTGTATTTTATATATTTTAAAACATATTTCCGACAGATAAACCTTATTCTATAGTTTCCAAATGCATTTTAATTAAAGTTTCTACCATAATTTTGACTATAAATCTATAAAAAGATGTCTGATAGATGCATTAAAATGTATTTGAAAACAATATAATATGGTTGATTTGTCTGAAATGTGTTTTACAATATCTTGCATAAAATACATGGAGAATTTAAATAATATACAATACGTCAGTTTAAGATAAAAATAATGTTATTAAAAATATTAATTTTCACAAAAATCGAGCCATTTTATAGAAATCGCCGTATTCTTTAATTTGGAAAAAAATAAAATGTTAATAACTCAATTTGTGACTGGTTGTGAACACAAGAATTACATATTTTTTTAGTATAGGTTAATAGAAATTCATTGAGCATAACAGACCTTTTGTACTCAGACCCATTGATACTTTTCAGAAGCAGCTCCCATCCTATAATGCATAATGAAATCCTGTTGCGTTTGTTTCAAACATAAAAATTATGATTCTGTGGACCATTCACAATTTTCCTTGAAATAAATTATTTTTACATTATTTATTATATTTTCAGATTAAATTAAATTTGAGTTCACTAGCGAAATAGCTATATATGCATGAGAAAATAACCAATATGCATTAATTTAGTAGAAATCGTATAAAATAATAAATATTTAAAGATGCGAATGTATTCAAATATATACATGATATTTTAAAAAGTTAAATGTTATTATGTGTAATGATTTTCAGATTTAGTTAAATTTTTCAGGCAAACAAAAAGTTGATAAAATGCATCGCAATAATTTAAATAAATTATATTCTATCAGAAATTTATTCCAGAAATAGAATTTAATATTAGTAAAGATTAATAAAAATCTATCCATAATAGTCGCGAAAGGTGCTGCTTTATATTATATTATAATTATGTAGATATATTACATTTAATATACATAAAAGCTGGTTAACTAATTAATCACAAATTCTGTATTGATTCATAATATGTAATAATTCAATAGCATGTATCTACAGCATTTATTTATGTGAATGTTGATAGATGCGCTTCTATTAATTTTATTATGGCTAAAATTGTGCGAAATATATTTACATAAACTAGATATCCTACATATTAAAAACATAATACTATCCATGTAACCATCAAAATAAAAATGTATAAGGGGAAAATTAGTTGAACTATAACAGATGACGCATAGTTAGTCTGATTAAAATCTGACCAATTTTCAACGAATTAAGGAAGACAACTCGAACTATCCATAAATTAGTTCACTTTGACATATACATATAGGTATAAGTAATCATTGACATAAAGCCATGTATAAATAATATTTTTCTCTTACTAATATAGTGTAACAATTTCATAGATAAACTGTTTCAAAGGTTTTATATCCTAAATACAAACTTGATAAATTATGATCAAATAAATTGCAAATTCATTTAGTGATACATATAAATATATTTAAAATATTTTGTGAGGTATACATTTTTAGTATTCAAAGAATTCACTCTAACGGTTTACTTTTAATTTAAAAATAAGATAATTATTTTTCTTCATTCAACAAATATATATACATGCATAGTTATAAAGTATAACTAAAGCTTGTTTCATGTGGGTAGTTCCTTAGTTTAAATGATTTTTTAACAAATCAATGAACTTTTAATAACGAAGAGAGTTATATATATCTATTTAAAATTTGCATTATTTGACTATTTTTACTTTTTAGTATCTTAAACCTGTACATTTGAAGTATTTAGAACTCTAACGGGATGTTTCACTTTGCATTTACATATGAAGGTATAATAATTGACATAAAGTCATGTATAAGTAAAATATTTCTCTTACATTGTAACAATTTCATAGGCAAACTATTTCAAACATTTTATATCATAAACATAAATTTGATAATTTATGGTTAAATTTTTGATCAACTGAGAAATAGCTAAATTAAGTAAACCTAACACATTTCAAACGCTTAAAGTGGACCTGAAGAGTCCAGATTAGCTACTCCTCAATTGTGAAGCACATTCTTCGAGGTTGTATTATTGATCTATAAATACTGATATTGATAAAAAGTTTATATTACATTTATATGAAAATTTAAGATTGTTCTCCCTCCATTTAAAGCAAAACTGACTACACTCATAGAAATATAATTCTGAGATTCTGTTACTTTGTTTTCTATCTTAAAATTTGCCAAATGAATATACTCGTATACTACAAATATATCTTTTAAATATATTGCTAATTTCAATAAGTAAATTAAATTGATTTTTATCCTTTTAATTCTTGTAATGGGAGTAGCTGCCTATACGCTTAACTAGCTACACACGTTCATTAATACTGTATCAAAAAAAAGATATTTTGTATAAAAAAAAGATATGTAAAAATAACAAGCAGGATAAATAAAATGTAGCTCTGATTAACATATTGAATTCTTTTTTTGAAATGTCTATAATATTAGAAAACAAATAATGCACCTAGCATAAAATTGACACACTTTTATTTCCGAAGAATATAACTATTAAAGTAGGAATATATTGCTGTCAATTTGAGGTAATGAAATTAACTAAACAAGATCAATTATATATTCAGAACAATGATTTATGACCTTAACTTACATGAATATGTAGTAATTCTAAAACAATGAAAACTGCTAGAAATAAATATCCCATAAATGAATAGGAGCAATGGATTTAGGAATGTATGTACTTCATGAAATATTAAAATTGATGCCCATTTCACTCTGACTGCGGAGAATTATCAATCTTTATGGTGTAGTAGACGTTACAACAGGTCATCGGAATCGACTTGGTGTCTCCTTTGGAACGTATCCCCGTGATTTGTCTAGTACAGTACTGCACCGCCCCTCCCACCCACAATATTCCGGTGAAGGGCGACGATAAATCAGCAGTATAGAGTTAACTGAAGGACAACTGTCACATCTGTCAATCAAGACTGCTGACTGAAGGAGGACATCACCTATTTGTATGTTCCAATCTCGGCAGTACTAAATGATGATAATATATGTTACACTGAATGATATATGTATTCCAAAAAACAAATATTGCGGCGACCTAATGTGCGGTTATGGAGCGTATATTCAATCTTCACAAATATTCCCGCCTAGGCTTTTAGTTGCCTTCTTTATAAATAGGAAGTAATTAACAGCGATTGAACATTGAACATTACATTTGTGTAAGCCTATCTACCATTATAAGACTATATCCTTTCAAAACATGAAGGACATGACAAGAAAAACGTAGGCAAGCTAATATATATCGCTTTCATTGATCGTAATGGAAAGCTTTTTTAGTAGAGCAATTGAAAATCAGGAAGGATGATTGTGATGCATTTATGACTCTTTGTTGCACTTATAGTAAATGCTTAAACTTTTAAGCGAAGATACGGTAAAAATCTTTGCATCAAAATATACCATTGAAAGTATATTTTGAACTTAACATTTTGAGATCACTTAAAAGTTCATGTAAATATTTGCATGAATAAAGTTGGTTCGCATATAGAATAATTGTAAATAAACTTGCAAAAAGAACAAACAAAAATATTAACAACTCATTTTAGATCAAGAATATAGTAAAACAAATCTTTAAACTTCAATCCCTTAAGCAGAGATTTAAAACATCGAGCAACTTAAAATAACTAATATTAATTTTGAAAAATTACCACTTTATGAGCGTATTCATTTATATTTTTAATATTTCTATTTTAAAAATATTCTAACTCATAAAGGACTAATAAATATATTTATACTTTTAAATCTAGAAATAACGTACTTATATGAAAAACATGAAAAAACAAAATTTAATTTGTTTAAATGTTAATTTAATATTATGTTTCATTTATTTTCAATTAAAATATAATAAAAATAATACCGTATAATAATAATCTGCAAATTAGACGCGTTATGGAGTCAACTTATATCAAAATGAATGAAAATAGTACTCTTAGCAAAAGTCAAAGTTTCTTTAATGTAAATAAATCTAACGCTTTTAATCTCCTTAAATTAATGTAATTCACCATTCGGACTTGTGCTATTGTTACTATTATTGTCTTTGTTATCATCTTATTGGTCATTTAATGTAGAATTGTTCCTTTTCTCAATATATAAATGTTATGTGTTGTTATGTAATCACTTTATTATTTTTTATAATAATCTTTGGTTGAGATCTAAACGTCGAATGTAATTATTTTTTAACATTGAGGCTTTTCAAATATCAGTTACGTTGTTTGATTGCATATTCATGTAGGAATGTAACACAAACACTCCAATATTCAGTGAAGAAATACAGCTAAGATATTACTTATATTGATTGTTAAACATTAAATATCTTAAGCATATTATTAAAACATTAAGCATATTTTATTGTTATAATTACTTGTGATGAAAAAGTTACAAAGCTAAGATATTTAATCAATACAATCATAATGTAATAACAATTCGCAATATATATAATATATATATATGTATATTTCTTCATATTTTAAACATAATATGTAAATTTTCCTGTCTCATTTTTCCAATAGAAAGATCATTTTACAATTATTGTCGCCTCAATATTAACTAACTTCCTGTGCAATTTCTGTACTCAAGATGTTTATTTATCATTTCAGGTATCTAGTATCTCAGGAAGTTTGTTTTAGACTAATGTAGAAATGTAACGGATGAATTAAAATCCATTATAAACATTATATATTTCGTAATAATTAATGCTTAACTGTTTTAAATAAACAAAATATTGTAGAAAATAGTTTTTTTTTATTTAGATTGAAGAAACAAAATATTGAAACATTGTAAATGAGCAAGCATTTCCAAAAATTTAATCCTCGTTAATGATTAGAAATGTGCAATATAAAAAAGATACTTTATTTATAAATTTAGTCAACCACTTAAACATATGTTTGTTCAAACATATTTACGAATTTTCTATTTAAAAATCCACTATTGAGGATACGCTAAGTAGTATTATTCAAATAAAATTCAACCATCATAATTATAATTAAGGAAATATTTCAATAGAATAGCGCCAGCAGGAGGATAAAAATATGAAAATGTTTAATTTATGAGTATTATCAAAGCGTATATACCTTTATAAAGTTGTGAAATGTCTTTTTCTTCGACGCTGTTGTGTAGTACCCGCGTTATTTTACATATAAATATTTTTAAAACCAAGTGTATCGTATTATTTATGAAATATACGATCAATCAATCCTCTTTTCATTTACTGGACATTCTATTAATAACGTTACTCTGAATAGATTTACCTATTTACTCTCTTGTCACATTGAACATTTCATAAACGCTCATTTTATAAATAAATTTGTCTTTGTAACTTTCAGTATACATGTAAAAATTGCCCAATTTTATGTTAAACTTGTATATCTGGTAGAATATTTCTCATTATTTCTTCAACTAATCTCAGGATGGATTTTATTCATGTATATTCATCTGTTTTAAGCTTTAGTGTATTTATTGTACATGAATCTAGACTGTAAATATGTTGCTTTTATTTTTACTTTAAATTTTGCCACTAAAAGAACTGTCGCATGTAAAGTCCTAAATATCATTCTTACATTTTCGCAAAACAGTGAATATCCATAACTACCACGCGTATGTGTATAATATGAAAGCTTTGACATTCATGTTAACATATGTAGATGTGTTGAAGTGACTTGGTGTATTCTGGTCAAGTCAAAGTCTGTCTATGGAAGAAAAATATGGAGTCTGTAGGAATTCATAACTATGAAGTCTATGGAAGAAAATATGTCGCCTTTGTGCAGCAGATACACGTACGCCTTACTTACTACTATGAGGCAACACCTTAGCGGCAAAGTTGGACTACGAATATGTGTGGATAATGCAAGACGAGACGCAAGGTGACATTCCTGTATAAGGTTGTCCTGAGATCTACTACATAGCAGTAACACCAGGCATAATGAGGGAAGATCCAAATACAACCGAAACTGTAATTTACTTCTAAGCTAAGATAAACTCTACTGCAGTATATGCGTATGGTAACACAGTAGGCAAACCAAATTTGAAAGAAAATGAAGGTCATTGCTCCCCACTGATGGCCTTCCTGTGGTCAGTTTCAATCATGGCGACTGTTGCAGTGACTGCCTCCTTTCTCTACAAAAAAAAAAAAAACTTGGGAATCCAATCCATCCCCTGTCACTGCCACTGCCACTTCCCCCTACCGCCCCCACATGCTCCGTCTGTTCAGGGCATGCGCCCTTTTGCATCAAAATGTACTGTTGACATGACTTAACTGCTGGATGGAATCCAGATAAAATTAAAGAAAAATCCACTACACACAATTCGTTATGATATTATTTTTGTATTGAATACTGGCATTCGATCAAATACTGATGGTCTTATTTACATGTTCAAACAAGTTATAAATATACAAATTAAATATTAATCAATTTAATATATTCCAACCTTAGAATTAAATTAGTTCATTTGTTCCCATAAATTTCCTTTAACCGTTATAGAATAAATAAGCCGCATTATTTTAAGTCTTAATGTTTTTGTTCACATTTAAAAGAATATATTTCTATTTGTAAATAAATACTAATCAAACCATAGAAACAACTATATAACATTTTAAAATGCGTAAAACTTAACAATCATCAACAAATTTTCGTCAAATATATGTCCAATCTGTCAATTTCTTTGAATCGAGTAATCTCATGACTATTCATTAAATAACTGTATTTTATCAAATATACATTTTAAACACAATTCTTTTGTGACATTGCTATATAGAATGAGGATTTTTTTAATATAATTGTTTGATACTGTATCTATGCCTATTAAATATATCATATATCTATTATATACTACCATGTAATAAGAAATCATTTAAAAGTACACTAAGATTAAAGTAAAATGTTCAAATACTTCTTTTAATATCAAAATAATTATTAATTAATTAATATAATACACTTATCTTCTTAGAATTATAGTACACTTTCTACGTTATTAAGCGTTAACTATAAATAATCATGTGTTTCTTTTTATTAGATCCATAAATTCCGCGGATCAAATGCAATGACTTTACAAATCACACGCCAGACTGAACTAAACGTTTATAGTTTCCAGATATGTGTATAATTGGGTCACTGATTACTATCCTATACTAAGCTTTAAGTGTGAATCGACATCCGTTTTGGAGAAAGCAAAATACATTCCCTTCTATTTGATAAAATCGTTATCCTGAATTATACGTATAATTACCACCGAATATGCATGAATAGTCAATGTAAACATTAAGAATTTCTACAAGTAAAAACAACTATTGAAGCGTGGAACGGAAGAATATTTACTGAATGTTTTCAGAATTTTCTGTTTATTTAAACACGTAATTTAATTCTATGTATTTAGAATTATAAGTAATAATATCTATAACTTCTGCTTTTTTATAAAAACGCAAAAAAAATTACAGGCAAAAATTTATCTTAATGCTTTTGTTTTCTATCATTTTAAAATATATATGTATATATTTATTTAAGAAATGTTCCAAAAAGATTGAATTTCTCGAGTGCTCACAAGGTGTGCAAGATAGACTTATGATTTTGATAAATTGATACTAAAATTCGACTCCCAAATGAATCACCGACAGTTGATTTTCTAAATATTTATGGTTTTTCGAATTAAGTTACAGCAATATAATCGTGTCCTGCATTTTCAAAAGTCATCATTGCCTGTAAAATGTTGCAGATTATTTTGAAACCTTGCATATATATATACAAAGCATACACTATTTTGTTCTTTATGGAAATATTACCACATTTAAAAAATTATCCGAATTAAATATAAAAAAATAAACTTTTAATAACTACACAAATCCTCCATACTGAATAATATCATTTAATTAAAAGATATGTCGAAATGTTATTAGTTTACAGTATTTCAATAAACCATACAATTATAATATGTACATACACAGTATTTTTTAACATACCAAAAATATTTGATGAAATATGCACCATTTTATAGCTAAATGACATATTTTTAATGCCTTAAAGGGTAGCTTTAATACATTACATTTAATATCGGTGTTTATATGTTTAGCTTCTGTGGACAGAGTATAATGGACATAAAGTTCTAAAGTTCGGTTGATAGATAAGTGGAGCATAGACAACTCCTACATGTAATTATTGACACAAAATGAACTCAGTAAATATGATCATTAAGTTATAACTTAATAAATATCATTATATTATGTATACTATCTTTATTGTACAGTTCCTGGAAAATATGTCAAAGAATTTCCAGTTACCCAAAATTCAACAATTTACAAAATAAAAAATAAGATTCAACAAAATAGGTATACAATACAATGTTTGTTTAATCTAATTTATAGTCTATATAGCGAATCGTGTAACAGATTTTTGCACCGACAAATTTGTGGCATTAGAATAGGGCACAAACAAATTTCACACGTAGTCGAAAATAAGAAAAGCATAATAACGTTTTCTAAAATATCTGCAGCTCCTCCTGAAAATATTAAGAATTAAGAATATCTCCTCGATTTGCATTTTATATTTTAGTGTATATTTTCTTTAAAATAATATAGATACTTATTTAATAAACTGTTGCGATTTTAGTACCATATACCATATTGTGCTTGTTTCTTTTAACTATTTTTACTAAACAAAATTGAATTAAATTGCTGGTACATATTCGCTATGACAGCAATAGTATTACCTACTAATTAAATAAATAGCACTAATCATACGAATTACAAAAACTAAAACAATACTATTGATTAGATAAATTAGATAAATATATACTAAGCTTCATTAATCCATACATAAAAACTATTTTTAATTAAAAAATAATAAAACTCTATATTCTACTCTGTAAAGTTCAATAAAAGTTAACTAATAGACCAGATACTTCCAATTCTCAACTCTGTATGCTTGAGATACATCAAGTCAGCTCTTTCTGAAACGTCAGATTCTTCAGCTGGAAATAGGTTGACAATGAGAGAATTCCAAGCTGTGCCAAAAGGTCATAATGTCAAATTTCTCGTTTGTTTTTTCCGGTCCATCGAGTTAAAAGCTCAACTCTCCCATTTTTTGAGAAGGAATTGAAGAAAATTAATTACTTTATACAGTCAAATATGGCTACTTTGAGTAATAATTAAGCCTCGTTCACACCTCCTCTTAAGAAGCATACTACGACCGGCTCGTGTGTAGAGTGGTTTAGAATAATCAATTATAGCTGTCAATTTCGGCACCCTCCTTATATGCACGTATAACCTTAAAATCCTTTTTTCTCAATCTAAAAAAAGTAATTATGTTTCTTACTAGGGACTTCGGGAATATATAGGAATGTTCTTTTCTTTGATTTATTAAAGCTTTAGATTATACTTAAAGGTTGTTTCTAGTTTAACCTTTAAGTAGTCCGTGTACACCTAATCCTATATACTATTAATTTGTATTTATAGGAAACAATTCTGATGTTTACTATTAATAAATGTACAAACTCGTCATTAGCATAAGATGATCTTCAATATCTCGCAATTCTAGCCAAAATTCAATTCGCCTTTTATTGATCAATTATTGAACTTTGCAATCAATAGTTATCAAGTAATTAGTAGGGTTTACTCATTTTAATAATGCAAAACGCGTATTAAGTACTTTATTGTTCGCATTTTATATATATATATTTATTTTTTTACATATCGAAAGTAGCTATCGTCTACTTTCTACCCTCCATATTACACTCCATTGCTGTACAAAATTTCTATTAATGTACCTACACTTGATTCACAAATATAAGCTTATTATTATTATTATTTTTATTATTTTTATTATTTTTATAAAAAAATTATAGTTATAATTCCCCTCATTAGAGTAATTGAAAATGTATCTGTGTTATTCTTATTTTTGTAAATTTTTATGCAAAATGACTTTTTTTATATATTAGGATTATCTTATTTTTACCGTTATTTTATATTCATACTTAATTTAAAAACATACACTATTGTTCTACATACGTTAGTATTTCTAAATAAGGGTATATTTAGTCACACATATGGAATAATTTTAATTTTCAAAATATAAAATATTCATTTTCAAAATTCGAAATTCGAAATTCAATAAAAACAATTTTTTTCTTTAAAATTATCTAAAATTATCTCCATTTGTCTAAATTAATGGATATTTAAAAATAATAAATGTTATACTCCATAAATAATGTTGATAAACTTGTCAAATATTTATGATGATATTATATTTTGCATACTTACTTCAATGGAATTAATATAATCTGTATTTAGGTAACGCGTATAATGAAATCTAAATGAGAGTATAGAATATGATAAAAAGACTAAATATATATCCTTCTTTTAAAATTTACAAAGAAACTTGTAATGTACATTTTCCAACAAGCATATATCGAAAATACTTATACCCCGTGGCGTATATATATCAACAGAGCAAAACCGCAGTTTATATTTTTGTTTTAATTAAATGTGTAAAAAAACTTTCGCCGAAAGAAATTTAACCTCCTTTGATAAACTTTCAGAGCACAATAATTAAACAAGATATTAATCTTATAAAATCTCCAGCCTCTTCCAGACTTTGACCAATTCGCTTTACCGCTAAAGGGATAAGTAACTTTATTGATTGAATGAGGCATTCTGAAGTAATCCAAATATTTATCAATTCCGTATTTTTACATAAGAAAATTGATGTTTACACACACATGTCTATATGTTGGGGTTGAATCAATCTTATATTCAATATATTCAACATATATATGTTTTATCGGTATTTGTTTATTTGAATAGAACTGCGTACATTTTACATACATCATTTCATAAACTGCCTCTCTATATGTATATTGAGCAATAATACCTGAAATCTAAAAAAAATCCAATAGGCTGTGTTACGATTTTTGTATTAAATATATTATACTATTCACTATATTAAATTAATTAATTAATCTATTTAATACATAATTATCAATCAATAAATATAATTTTTAATCAACCATAACTAGTAAAAAGAAGTTTTCATTTGTTTCATTTGTGTATTTCATCTAGTAGGCACTTAATGCGTATGTAACTCATATTATCAGCGTGGAAATCATTATACATATATTATTGCTATTTAATATCATTACATTGCACATTGTTTCCTTTCGGCACAGTGATGATTTGTAACGATATGGTTTTTTATTATAAAACGTTACTCTGATAACGTCTATAGCACAAATAAATGTCTTTGCAAATAATATTCTCAGAGTTAAGTATACAAAAAACACATTTTTATATAAAAAATGCACATTTCTCTTAAAAAGTACTAAATTCTGAATCGATACTAATTCATTTAATGCAATAAATCACAAAGTACAGTAAAATATATTTTCTTGCAGGAAATGTTATAAAAATTGTAAGATTAAAATTCCTATATTTACTTTTTCTGTAAAAAAAATTTGACAATCTTTCTATGGAATGTAAGAAAACAACATTGTTTAACTACACGAAAACTCTACTATATTGAAAAGTTTAAAAATTAAAAAATGAGCCTAATCCTTTTTCGGGGTATGGATAAGTTTAATTGGTTTATTTTCAATTTTGTGTAAATTTTTATAGTTATAATTACCACAATACAATAGTTCAATTTCTAAATTCTCAATTCAATTAGACAATATAAAACACAGCAATTTTAAAACAACTTATCTCCCAAGACAAATGTTAAACAACAGAATGGAATATACAATAAAAATTGACTGCGAAGCTGCTAAAGTTTTATCATTTTCCTATCCTTATGTGAATATGTGTTGTCTATAAAAGCAATAAATCATGCCACTAAATTATGTTTATGTTTTATTTTCTTTCAGGAAAGCTCAACATATCTATCAGTTACAGTTATGCTCATGTTACTGTTCATGGTGAGTAAATATTGCTCATATTTTGTTGGTAGCAAAAATAGTTACAAGCATAAAAAAATTAAGAAATTAATATAATAATGTATATAGACTGAACCAGTTTGAATATAAAATTTATACAAAGAAAATATAATGGATATAATTAACTGAACAATTAGTTAATTATACTCAATTTATATCATATTTTCTTTGAACGATAATATTCCCTGAATGTGTTCCTTTTAATTAAAAGTTGTAATTAAGTTACCGTGTAATTGGGGAGCAGTTTTATGTGAACCGATAACAAATGTTTATAAAATGTAGGTGGAAATTTAAAAGTTATACTTTAAAGATTATTGATAATATCAAAGTGAAACAATTGATTAACACATATAATAGGTACACAGATATTAATAATATTAATATGGGCTGGCGAGAGATTGGTTGAACTTGGATGAAGTGGTTTAAGTTTAAATGTTGTCTTTGGTAAAGAATTATAATGTTTGCATAGAAGAAGACATTATTAGTTTAATCTCTTAAGGAATGTGAAGAGAGGTCCAGGATTAAGGTGTCCGAGATGAAAGAAAACAGTGGTGGAATGCCGATTATTTTCTGCTCGGTGAGTTGGAACAATTGTGCTTAAATTCCTAGCTAAATAATTTACAGATACGAAAATATTGGTAAAGATAGCTCACATATATTTTTTAACTAATAATTAAAATAAAAATTCTGCTTCAATGTTAACTATTTTTACATATAACAGTTTTTTTGTACAAATTTGTGTTATTAAAATTTATTTTTCATCATATCTAATGACTTCGTTGTTATGGTTACCGGAATAGGTAAACTGGGTATATTAATAATACACATATAATTTTTCGTTGTGTTGACTATATAATATTTTAAAAAAGAAAATTACATCAAAAAATTGTTTCTAATAATCTATGTTTACATTGAATTTAAACTTGAGATCACAAGTTATCATATTCAACGTCTAATAATACTCATATTGAAATGAAATCATTGACTATGTCACAAATTTCTTCTTCAGTGATCGAAGCGCGGTCCCTCCGGTCAATAACTTCACCCGCATGCAACCCCTACATTCGAGTGAGTTTATTTTATGCTTGAGAACTTTAGAACTTCTACAAATTCTAACTAAAAAAATACATAATCTGATCAGTACTCTGGTGATTTGAATATTACATTTTTATAGATGACGTTCACAATGTATTGGCCAAACATTACACGCTAACTTAATTATGTAAATTATATAATATTACCATTATTGTGAAACAAATTTGCCCCGATAACTAGAAAGTTTTCCTTTCGAATTGACCAAAATTGGTTGATAAAGAAAATACTTTGCGTATCACTAATTAGCTGCAAAAGAGTGATTTAACGAATTTGAGGAAATGACCTAATATACGTCATTGAGAAAAGGAGTAGGGTAACATAGTAATTATATATACTGATTAAAACTAGAAAAAGGATACTGAGTTTAATATATGATGAGTTAACAACGGCACAAGAGTACAAAATATAACATAAATAAAAAATATTGTCGAAAGATATTAACATTATTTTGAATATCCGGTGTCTGCTCTGATGTCTAATTAAAACATCTCCCAATTTTTATGAATTTATTAGCTGAATATTTTTTATAACATTTAACTCGTGAATTAAAAAAATGACATAATAAATAATGGGCTAGTAATAATAATACATTAATAATAATTTAGTTTTATGCATATTATATAAACTCTTACTCAACAAATCAATTAAATCAGCTGAATAAGTTTCCTATAGAATATCGTAATAAATATTTAACCCAACTAATTCAAGACATACTTTTACTCTATTTTTGTATTTTACTATTCTCCATAAATAATTGAACAATAAAATGTATTCGATATTTCATCTTGTGAATAATAATACATGCCATACTTTTACCAGGAGTAAGTGGAATCTACTTCATAGTATAATATATCGGGACAATTAAAATAAGTGTTTAAATTGTCTCTGTAATATATATTCTGTTTTAATTTTGACAATAATATTAAAAATCAATAATTTTAAGATAAAAAACCTTTTAACAGTTAAACAAGAGTATTTTAATTTTACTTAAAAGTTCCATATAATTTTAAAAATTATAAATAATTTTTAGTTAAAACTTTTAGATCGTTACATCAATAAAAAAGCAGTTTTTTGTTAATTTATATTCTTCCATTAATTTCACTATTTTTTGTGTTTTACTTTATTTAATTTATTTAATTTATATAATGCGACTCGCAACTGTCATAACATAAGTTAGACTACGTCACAAATTAAGTTACGTGTCACAGAATCAACGAACAGCAAAATTATATAAATATTACAAATTATTGGATGTTATCACAAACTAAAAATTGTCATGGACATCTATTTGTATATATTATATAGTAGTTAGCTTGGAATGAAACTGTTGCATAAAAACTCTATATCAAAGAGCATGGAAAACTTGTTTACATATGTTAGCCTAAAGTAGAACATCAATAAATATACAAATAAATGGTAGAGCTCCATTCGCATCCATTTTACCAAAATAGTTGATGTTATTTATATACTTATCTGTCATTATGTTTAGAAGTTGATCGTCCTAAAAAATAAAACATTTCATATAAATATGAAATATGAAATATGAAATATGAAATAGATTTTTATATTTATTTCGATTGCTTATAGCTTTAGAATATTATAAAAATAAATATACGTAATTAATATAGAAATATAAAATATAGTCACCGTGGATCAGTAATAATATTTTTTTATAATTAACATACATTCATAATTAAGAATTAGATTTATTGATTTAAAGATTGATTTTAGATATTGTTATAATATATACAATCATAATTATTTCAGTAAGTTAAGTTGTTCTTTTACTAATATTTTTAGCACGTCTAAAAAAATTATAAATTTTCATTATTATATACAAATCATTTGGTCACGCTTTTATGAATTTTTAATAAGTTTACGTTTACTTAAAAAGTTATTCCTGTGTGTAATTTTAAACTATTATTATTTTTATCTGAATTTCAGTACTCAGTCAATATTTCTTTTGTTATTTTGGAAGTTTCTTTTTATATTATAAAATCGTAAAATTTACCAGTTTATAATATATCAAAGAACGTTTTCAATGGATATTTCTTTTAGAGGTTATCATTTATTTCTGACATAGTGAGAGAACCGGTTTCGACCTTTAATAGATCTCATCAGCCGTACAGAGCCTCGAACCAAAGACAGAACTTACAATTAACGTGCAAGCACTCTAACCCTTGAGCCATTGTCCACAATGCAAGAAGCGAAATTAGTTAACTCTTTTTTAAGAGCTCTCAAATATGGTTAAATGATTTCACTTCTAGTATGGTGCCAATCATAGACACTATAAGGTATCTCTGGTAGAGTGTCTCCGGCGCCACTGGTCGAATGCTTAGCGTGTTGGCATAGCTACTCGTAAGATCCTTGATTCGAGGTTATGTATGACTGATGAGAGACCTAATAAGGTCAAAACCAGTCCTGTGCTATCTCTTACTGTCTTACAAGTCAATAATTATATTATTTAAAACATTTAATAATGCAAGCGCTTTCTCCTATAGATATTTTCTACATAATTACATGTTATGAATATCTTTCTTAATACTTCTTGCCTCTCGCTAACTTTTAACTCTCTCTCTGTACCCCATAAGGTGTCCCTCTATCCGGACAACTCGAAGAGAGAACGCTTTGAGACGGAGGTGTACCGTGGCTCCAATAACCCCAGCTACGACACAAAGTTCGCCTTTGAGCTCCTTCAAACCGACTGCAGCAAACGGATTCTTATCTCTGCTTGGAGTAAACTGGATAAGGATGGGTAAGTCAGTAGCAGCATGCCAACAGCAGTTTAAACTTGTAATTTAAAACCTAGATATCAAATAGTAAAAAGTTTATATACAAATAATAAAGGAATCCTGAAATTTTCTTACTCCTAAGTTATAGCCAAGAAGGTCAAAAGGACAGTGCAGATTCCAGTTAAATGTGTTGTGTATTGTTGTCATGAAAAATGTATTAAAACATTTTGCATATAATTAGATGTATATAGGTATAGTGAATCGGCTTTATACAATATAAGTTCAGGAAAACGATAAACACATAATGAAATAATATAATAAATCTAAATAATAATGTCTAACATTATTTCTTAGATGATCTTTTTACGTTATGAATACTATGTTGAAGTTTAAAATAATGCTTTATTTGTGACAATTTTGATGGATGTTACAAGCAACACATTTTAAGCTAACAAATCATCTTTTTGTGTAACTAACCGGTTACTTATATGTGTTTTTCCGACATTGAAATGATATGTTCCAGGAGTCTTTATTATTTATTTCTTAAGTTAGAGTTCTAATATAATTGAAACACTGTGTTAATATTATGTGATAAAGAAGGCTCAATATACAAAGTTTTGTTTTTAATTCTTCCACAATAAAATGTAAACTCTTAGTTGCATCTAACATCATTCATAAACAATTAACTACTGATTAATACGGAGAATTCTAAAACTAGTACAGAGAATTTATATTTTATTAGGAAAAACATTTACCTAAGTATAAAAATTAGACTAGATATCGCTTATAAAAGTGAAGAATTAATATATATATGTTTCAAAATCTTTTATCCTTTTCTATTTTTCAGATTCAGTGAATTTCTTGGCTGTATGTCCTTTGGTATCAAAAGTTTTCTCACTAAAAAGCAGGTAAGAAACCCTCTAAAATGTATGCATATAGATATGAATACTAAATAGTTATTATTTGACCTTCTATACCAATTCACGTATGCATCACATGCATCACTGATAAAATATTGCCTTGATCTCACCTTTTTATCTTTACAAGGTACATCATATAATTTATATGTGTAGTCGTAGTCCCCTTTTAGCCTCCCAACCCCCCCTAAAGTTTTTAAACTTACTAATAGATTATAGTTTTGAAACTTCATATATGTAGTTAAACAAACATGTTTTCTAACATATGTCATTGAAAATGGTCAAAAGTGTGTTTTTTATAAATAAATAGGTCAAAATGTTATCTAATTTTTTTTTATAAAAACATTTCAAACAAAAAATTCAGGAAAAACTATTAGATCTTGAGTTATTCCATAAAATTAATGAAATTATCACTCGAATTAGAGTTTCGTAGATTTTGAGATAGATGAGAACATTTATATAAAAAGTATGTTTTGCTAATTTTTATAAAGCGATGAATTTTTAGAGTGAGGTCACGTGACCACCCCTTTAGGTCACGTGACCCACCGCTTTAGAGGCTGGGTCACGTGACAATATTGTAAATGACTATAAACAATAAAGTCATTTCTTTATCAAATTCTAAGAATTTGATTCCAATAATTTTCTTATCCTATAAAAAGATTTTTATCCGGTAAATATCGGCTTTTGATTGGATGACTTGCCTTAGTTTACGTCAATTTCTAAATTGATCTGGGATCGTCTCTATAACTATTTATAACTCTTCGCTGTTTTTATCTTTAACAACATGTAAATCATATTATAAACTAATAATAAAAATAAACGATGTCATAATCTGATCCCCTATCTTCATCATTAAGATCTCGGGATGGTACTACCTACTCAACGATCACACGGGCCGCAAGAAACACCTCCGTGCCGTATCCGAAGCTCCGGTCAATCACCACCCGGTCTTACCCAACTTCATCCCAGAGACCAACCAGGCTTTGAGCAATATGCAGGTTTTCGAGGTAGGAGTGCACGAATACACGGCCAATTCTCTGGCTACACCCTGATTCCTTTTTGTTGGTACACTTTAGTCATGAATACAGTGATAAAAACTAAACAAGAGAAGCTATCTAAGGTACCAAATTACCAAAGTACCAAAGCACCAACAGATTAAGGTTGGAAAGATATACATCCTCATATTGGATATGCCTAGCTATGGGTAATTCGTTTCAATCGATTGTAAATTACATTGAAGTAATTTAATGCTAAATATAATTTGATAAAATGTCAAGAGTAGCAGCCGTATTCATAATCAAGACAATTTGCTAAATAGACTAAGAATTGTCTATTTAGCAAAAGTGGTATTCATAATAAAACTGTCTTGAAGAATTTTTGCTATATTCTCAAGACACATATACAGTTGTCTAAATAAACTAGAATTTTGCTAGGGCTGTAAATTGCATGAGACAATGAATAATAATTTATGTATATCGCTCTTTTTTTGTGTAGATTATACTATAAACAAGAATCGTCATGAATTAAAAGTACTGTGTTAACTACGCATCTCGCGTTGTCACTGATTGGTCAATTGGTCCATTTGCTACTAAAAGAGCAGTTCACCAGTACTGACCAGCAGATAATATAGCAATAATCTATTACACATATGCCTATATTTTGCGTTCGATATAATTGATGCAAAATCTAAACTTAACTTTATTGGTTCACCGATATATAATTTTATGTTTAAATATAGGGAGACCAAATGCTATTAAAGATTTAAAATGAAATAGTCATAATTAATGCCTTATCGTTGTTGAACAATCTATTCATAGTTGAAACAAATTTTACCTCAAACATATTGCATAATTTATAGAAGTTAGTTTCATTATATTTATTTTTTATTTACTATTTCGCCTATGCCTGAGTATATCTCCCAAATATTATAGTCTACACTTTTTTTCTTCTTTATAAAACATTTTATTCGAAATGTTGGCTTACTAAAAAATATGTACGCGTTTCATTTATGTTTCGTAATAATTTATTGTCTTTTGTTAACCATAGACTGACTAGCATGTTAGTCTAGACGTATAGCCAACTTCGTTTATCTATGTTATAGTAAGTGTCATTATAGAACAATAAAATAATTCGATAAAATTGTTGTGGCATTTTTTTACAATTGTGAGTATGACGCCTATAAGTAATATGCGTTTTGGAAAAGAGGTGTATCTCGAATGTTTACATCTTGAATTAGATAATGCTGTATACTAGAAATACAATGTACTGTCGTTATTTTAAAATGTATTCCTTTTAATGTAAAATGATTTATGTAAGAACTACTCATCCGCTTTTATCTACATCTTGCAATTGACGCATATATGATTTCGTTTAAAATTCTTCATGTCAAAAATTTGTAGCCAGAGACTCGCCTGTTTGCTATAAAATTTATTTAAATTCTGCTATAATTTTTCCAAATATGTGATATGATTTTCAAAATTCCATTAGAATGTAAACTCTTTGTCAATAATAAAATCCAATGGTAACTTGATTAAATATTATAGCATAGCCAGGTTAATAAAGTTATTTATTTAGTCTAATTGTACTTGTGCATATGAGGGTAGAGTGCGGGGTATACAAAGCTTATACGATCTAGTCGCTACATATTTTTAAGTTAATCGATTGATATTATTGCATAACATTGTAAATATATTAATACATTATTGGCCATAGATTATCCACGCTAGTATTATTCTGTCTATAGTGGAAAGGTGCGGCCTGCTACACAAGTGAGTACTTCATTCAGGCGCTTCGGATGTCAGGCAAAGCGGACGAAATTCTCGCCGTAATTGATGAAGTGAGCAAATTTGAGACGCGTCTCAAGCGCAAAGACACTGGTGCAGAGAAAGGTGATGCTAAGTTTGTACAGTTCTAAACTAAGGGTGGCCGTATAATTTCACGTAGTTTTGTTACATAATGTACATATTATCTAGTTTTATAAATACATGAATTTTATAATTGAAATCTCCTTATTTTGTAATTTATACGTACATTTTCTTTGAATACACTGGACACCATGTAAATCGATAAAATACTCGTTCATAATTCGACATAGGCAATTTAAAAAACTGATGAGCACATATTATTATTTCTTTTCCAAATTACCACGTAACTATAGTGACATTGTTTATAGAATTCGACAATTTTTAAGCTAAATAATTAAATATATCTATATTTTAATCAGTTATTTTATTTTTATATATTTTTATGCTTAAAAATAATTGATTCTTTCAAATATAAGTCTAACAGTTTATTTAAAAATTGTAAATCCAGGAACTACTATAGACGGAAAGCGCAAAAAAGGTATATTTTCAGTATGGACCTATAATAGTATAATAAAATAATCTCTATTTAAATACCAATCAACATGAAAATGGAGCCTACTTATGAGAATTTTATGGTTCATCTTATGGTATTAGATTTATTATAATATTATTACTCTAAAATAATAAAATCGGCGCTTGAAAAATGTTACATCCATTTTGTACTTTAAACATTGTTACCAAATATATTTTTTTATTGGAATATTCATATAAAATATAAATTTTATTTGTACAATTAACGAATCACTTATATTTTATCAAAAGTTTTATGAAATCCACACCTGCTAAATTAAAATATTTCTTTAGATGCAGGTAAAGTATTTATGATACTTTAGTACACAAAGTAGTTTTTGTCAATGGACAATGGCCTGTATTCACAAAGCAATATCAACCTAGCCATAGTCTTCTCCTGTATGGAGGATAGATTTTAGTGACAGAACAAACCTACTGGATACTGAAGATATCTTAGTTGGTCATGAAACTGAGGCGCTTCTGCCATCAAATCAGTCAAAAGCCTTGATCTTACTCAAGGTAAATATTGAATTTCGCACAACAGACATATATAAAATGTGAATATCTATTTATTAGTTTAAATGCTTTTACAGTTTCGAGATTTTTACACGAAATTGGCATCCTATCTGGCTAAGAAATTGCTAATGGACAATGATGTTTTACGCAACCTGTCATTCATGGGTATGCCACATGCACTTTCATCTGAGGAGGTGTCTACAATCGCAAAGAAGCTTCCCAATGTAATCCCGACTGACAATTTGGACAGCTTGGCAACTGAGGTGAAATATGTGCATCTTATTTTAGTTTACACACATGAATTTAGTTAGCATATTCATATAATTCCACTTAACAAACTACTGATATTGTTTAACATAATTTTAAAATATGTTTTCAGGTCAGGTTGTTTAATTTACACAAAACAGATGAGACAAACTGTGACGTACAAGACCCGGCTGAAGCATGGACGCAACAAATGCAAAACAAACAATTTCCGATGTTGTCTCGCATGGCTCTGTCTTGCTGCACTATTTTTCATGGCAACGCAGAGGCTGAACGCAAGATCAGTAGCAAACACGATTTAGACACTTTTGAGAAAAGGAATCGTTTGTCAGGTAATTTTGAATTATTTGAATTATTATTATTTTATTTATTATTATTATTTATTTATTATTTGAATTATTTTGATGGAACTAAGTGCCACAATAAATGCACAATACATTTTATTGTAATCAATTTTTTTACTTGTAGATCTCACCAGTAAAAACGTACTGTTGGCGAGAAGCTACCTGACCATCCGAGGGACCAACGCATCAACTGTGGTAATTGATGATCAGTTGATCAGTATGGCAAGCAAAGCCCGCGCAGAGTACCAGAAAGCATTGGTTGAGAACTGCAGGATACAGGAAGAAAATGAAAAGCTTCAAAAGGCCAAAGAAGAACAAGAACGGATGAAAGCCCTGGCAAAGAAAGATAAGGAAAGACGAAGTGAGTTGCAAAAGATTAGATCAAGAACAGACGAAATTGAGAACAAAAAGCATGAAGTTGAAGTAAGTAATTCGTAACACCGATAATTTTTTTTATAAAAAAGGTCATTTTCTCAAATCTTAAATGTTTCAGGCCGAATCAATTGAAGCCGAACTCCAAATGCAAAAGGCTTTGGAAGATATGAAAGCTGCCACCCAAGAAAAAGAAAAATATCGATGTCCATGGCCCAGTGCATTGCTGATAGAGAAAGGTGCCTATACTATTAAAATATGTGACCAGCAATGTGCCGATCATTTGCTTACATCTTACAAACATTTTCATTGTACTTTAGATTTAATATGTAAAATCTTTTGTATTTTCAGGATCGAGAGGAAAGCTATGGAGAAGGCTGCCTCTGATATGCTAAGCCAAGCCGCTTCACTCAAAAGAAAAGCTGCTAAGGACCGAATCGATTCACTTCCAAAAATCCCCAAGAAATCCAAATAGTGTTTTGACTACGATTCTAGCATTCCCCTTACCTTTGTATACTTGTTACTATATGTTTTTATCTAGTGTTTTGCTACGATTCTTACATTCTTTCTACCTTTGTATACTTGCTAATATGTTTTATTACTACGATTTTATCTATTTTTCAATAAGTAACATAAGTTTACTTTTGTGTGGTATATACTATTAAAGATACCTAAATATACCTTTGCATAAATTTCTACAATGCTTTTATCTCTTTTTTGAAAATATGTTACTTGAGGTATTTTTTTCCGCTTGCAGTATTTTTAACATTTAGCCCTGTGGCAACACTGAATATAAATTGTAAATGATAACAATAATAGCATGTTAACCACCAATTGACAGCAGGCCATTGTCAATAGCGGCAGTTCAAATTCCTGAAAATTCCAGGGAATGCAGTTCTATAATATGTCCAGATTGATAATATTAAATGGTGTATGGTTCTATAATATGACCTAATTCATAGTATTAATATTAATGGGTGTACAATTCTATAATATGTCGAAATTAATAGTATTAAAAGGTGTATGGTTTCACAATATGTCCATATTTATAGTATAATAGGCCATAGGGTATATGATAAAATAATATTGACTATAGTTATGTAAGTATATATACTTATATATGTCTATAGTATATTATAATATACTTTGTCATTTAAATGGCTAAATAGAGTACCCTATAGAATTGTAATATTAATATAATACTGTATATAGACAGTATATATATGGTTTTAATTGAAAAAACTAATTAAAATGAGAAAAATCAATGTTTTAAGTATTTTAAAAGCTTTTAGCTTTGTTATACATAGTATAAAGATATTTATATCAGGGTTGCCACTCTGTCGGGAATCCTTGAAAAGGTCAGGAATTTCGAAATCTTGATTCCCAACCTGGAAAAGGTTGGGAATTTAGCTTTATCAGTGAAATTCTGGGAAAAGGGCGAGGATTTAGCTTTTTCAGTTAGATTACGGAAAAGTTTAAAATTTTTGCATGCTGCTCTAAAATAGTAATTTGTCATTTTTACTATAAATAGATTACAAAATAAAATAAATTGTTAAAAAGTAACTTGCAAATGAAAAAAATGTGTGACTAGTTTTAGTTGAATGAAGCTAGAATTGAAGAAGATAATTAAATGTCTTTTTCAAACATAATAGATTGACACACTAAAAAAACCACTGCTGGCCAAAATTTTCAAGAAAGTTTGTTGATGCAATTTATTTAACAGATCCTGTAATTTTTTGTGCTTTGATCATTGGTAATTGCGTGATTCTGATTCCAAGATCAAACATTTATTATGTAAAGGATAGGCAACTTAAAGTTTGCAGATTAATTTGGATAAATTTGTTTTACAATACTTATTGACTTAAATTGTTGCATACAAGTATATTTTATTAGTTTACATGATATTCATCATGAAAATGTTAATATGTTGATCCTCCCAGCTTTTACTTAGTTCCTTAAAGCTAGAATAACTATTTTAATTTTTGATCAGGACTATAGACTTCCTATGGATCAAAATCTATAATATTTTGGAATAGAATTCGTTTTATCTATACCTTTTTATCTCTTCCATAGCAAAGAGAAAGCAGAATAGACATCACCATCTACTTCCTTTAACCAAGATGAAAATTTCTCATTTTCTTTCCATGATTGTTGAAATTTACATTTATACAATTGCCATTATATTTATAAACAATATATATGTAAGAAATTAATTATGTAAAAATTTATATTAAAACATTCTGTATTATATAAAATATATATAAACAGTGACAAAAAAACATACATTACAATATATATTATGTGTAAGAAATTAATTATATGTAAAAATAGTTGTGCTTAGCAAAATTCCTACCTAATGACAGCTCAGCATGCCAGAGGTGCCTATCTTTCTGCAACCTAATAGTTGTGCTTAGCAAAATTCCTACCTAATGACAGCTCAGCATGCCAGAGGTGCCTATCTCTGCATGCTAGAGGTGCTTATGTCTCTGCAACCTAATAGTTGTGCTTACCAAAATTCATACCTAATGACAGCTCAGCATGCTAGAGGTGCCTATCTCTCTGCAACCTAATAGTTGTGCTTAGCAAAATTCCTACCTAATGACAGTTCAGCATGCCAGAGGTGCCTATGTCTCGGCAACCTAATAGTTGTGCTTAGCAATCTTATATTATCTAAATGATTAATTTATTTTAGATTAAAAAAATAAATTTGTGAAGTTAAATTTTTGTTATAATTAATTGTGCAAAGCACAACCTTTTTAACCACTAGTTGTGCTGTCAGTAAAAACAAGACTTAAAAATAAAAATTTATACTCTGATCAAGAATTTTCAAAAGTTTTCCAGGTTTTACTATTTCTTCCTCAATTTTCCAGGAGACTTATTTCCAGAAGTTTTCTGGATTATTTCAGCAGTGTGGGCATCCTATAAGCACAATTTGTTGCATCTGGTACTTAAAATATTTATAGTCAGTGGAATCTTCCAAAAAGTCAGTGGCTGGGTTTTTAAAAAATGAACCCTGTATTATTTGTAGATTTTCCTATTTTTGAGCCAAATGTAAAAATAATAATAATTAAAACTGAACCATTGGCATTGCCATTATTAATATTATTTCAATGACAATGTACATATATTTATTAGTTTACTAATAGCACACTGTTGCATTAATAAATAAATGCATATTATATACAATATACAGCAGTTCTAATAGTAGTTGCAGTGCAATGCATAGATCATGGATAAGATACAACAAGTAATAACTGTAATTATATTCTCTTATACCTATGATATAACTTACTTAATGGTAGTCAAGATACACTGGTAGTGGTATAGTATTATAGTACTTTAAATAAAGTTGACCAATAATGCAGATGTATTACTGGGAAGGTGCTTTTTGCCCTAGTGTGTAATTAGGGGTATAAATTGGAACAAACCTAATACTGATATCTCTTAATTTTCAAAATGTTTGACTATATTTAGAAATAAGAAAATGTGGATATGTAATTTTAAATTTAAATGAATTAATAGGAATATCATTGTTCCAAAATCGATTTTTTTAATTTTCACAAAATTCGATATAAAATTATTTTTACCACTTGGTTTGTGGTAAACTCATTTATGCCTTACATGTTCAAATCTATTAATTGTATATGAATAATATATTATTATAGTATATAAATTATAATATTTGACAGGGCATCAAACCATGTAATTTGTCTTTTTTCTGGGTCTTTTGGGAAGGAATATGCTGTAATGTATTTTTCTGTATATTTAGTTTAATTTACTTTATCCCACACAACATTTGTTAGGCATTCTAAAATATTATGAAACAAATTTATATATTGGCTTGAAATCTAACAGTTGGTTAGTTTATTTGGATAATTTATAAGAAATTAAGATGTCCAATCAAATAAAACATATTGAAAAAAGCCTTACACTAAAAAATAATGTCAAATGTACTTACTCAAAAGCAAGCAGTCTGTTTTATCTAGATATTATTATGCCAATAAAGGTATGCACATTAAAGCATCAGTTTGACATTTTTACTCTTTATTGATTTATGTGTATGCATGGTCTGTCTGTTTGTTTATATAGTATTAAAAATGGCTATAAATGGTTATAAATCAAGATACAAGTAATCTGTTAATATCCCAGCCATGTGAAAGAACTAAAATATATTACTGGTGCCATCCATAGATATTGTACTATGCATTAAATCATCAAGATTGGCAATCCAAACATTTGATATATTTAATATGGCATCACAAATGTAAATTTTTATTGGATAATTTGCCATACATGCATATCTGTATCATTTAGATTGTCAATTTAGATGTTTGATGTATAGTACAATATCTATGGTTTAATCTCAACCACAACTGGTAACCAATATCGGTAGTCATATTCTTGTTGTGTAAATCAGGGTGTTGACTGTCATGCAAAACCTGCAAAAGTCATGCAAAATGAAGATACCTGCAAAAAGTCATGCAAAGTGATAAAATCTGT
>JAYRBW010121913.1:0-16939 GCA_036023295.1 Invenusta paracnida
TAAACTCTGTTGTACACGAATTTTGTATGGGAACAAACAAATGATCTTTTTCATAATTTTATGAACACTGGTCATGGAAACATCAGCCTGCTGAGAGATTCTTCTAACAGACTTCCTGGGACTATTTACTACAGCTCCATATACAGCCGTTATGTCTTCTTCTGTAAGTGGAGGTCTGCCAGAGCGTTTCTCATCCAGGACTGAACCTGTTTCTTTAAACCTGTCCACTAAACGTTTAAGGGTCGAATCAGCAGGAACATTTACTAATGTGTTAAGATTTCTTAGAGCTTCTTTAGCTGTAGCATAACTGCACTTCGGAAATAGTGCTCCACTAAGCAAACTCGTTCAGCAGTTGAATAAACCATTACTGAATTAAATTACCAGCAAAATTCAGTTTCAGCAAACAATATTTAACAGCAAAGTTTATAACAAAGTGCTAGCAAGCGAAATTGTTAAATGAAATGAATGCAATAACTCACACTGATTGGCTGATTAAATTAAACAATGGCTAAAAATATTATTCTCACTTGTTGTGTTGAATATACATGCTTTTTCGCACTTGCGTGACTTTACGGGCATACGTATTACACATATTTTTAGTCATGACTCACAATTTATATAATTATTTTTGCTACGATGTTTGATTTATAAATCGTGTATATATCACATCAAAAATAGTTGCTAACTAGAGATGAGCTAACATTTTTAATCAAAACAGTTGTTCCCGTAATAAATTGTCAGCAATAAATATATGTACACATGAATGTATTCATAAATATTTTCTCCACATTTATATATGTCATACTTTTCATGTTACCTTATTGTGTTTTATTGATTTATATACATATACATTAATGAATTATTTGTGTCGCTTTCATATAAAAGTTTTCAACTGTAATCGTGAACTCCATAATTAAGTATATTTGTTTATATGTGAATTTGGTGATAACTTTATAAACTAATACCGTGTGCTAATGGAATTATGGTATTATATTATTTTTAATGAATTTTATTGCCTACACTCATTTGTAATAAATTACTTTATATTGCATAAAATTTCAAACAATGTTTAATTTATAAACCTCATATAAAATATAAGACTAAAAAAATCTATTTCCATTATATATATTATTACAATTTATTAAAAAGTGTAATTTACAAAATGGATACTCATCACAAAAAGTTATTTTTTAGAATTTAAAGCATTGTACATAACTTAACATATTCTATTTTCTAAAATAATAAATGTAATATTAAGTTTGTCTTTAAATGAATATTTTTGAAATAAAAATTAAATGTTACTAATGCTTTAAATGTATGAGTATATAGAATACTTTTTTTCATTAAATGCTATATTATATAATAATATACGACATTTGAAATAATTTACATTTATCCTATACAAAACAATTATATTTAGTTACGGGTAAAAAAAAGTCACATACATATACAAAACATTCAAATTTAAAAGAACATTTAATATTTTAATTACAAGAGATCTTAACATCTCCTGTTATTGATATATCTTTATTCTATTATAGTTCGTGTGATACGGACTTGCCATAATGGCTAGAAAGTCTTCCTTGCCAATCGACCTAGCTCCAGTGGTCAAGTGGTTATAGTGTTCGCACTGTAATTGTGAGGACCCCGGTTCAAAATGTCACAAAAATTTCGAATATGTCACTGATGAGCTCCATAAAGAGTGAAACACGGCATTTGAGTATCCGGCGATTGGAAAAAATTCTTTAATTATTATTTATAATAATACGATCATTCCTGCACATTTTAAAATGTAATTATTTAGATATAATTTCACTAAACTAGGTTGTATTTATGTATTGTTCTTGTACATCTTTACTTCATGATGTTTTCTTGTACATGATCTTCACGTTGCCTAATTGCATTTATGACACGTTATTCAAGATCATGCATGTGAGAGTATAGTTTGTATTTTTCTTCAGATACAGGTATGCTTTATTATGAAATATGTGTTAGTAACAAATTAATTTAGTAGTTGATAGAAAGAATTACTTTCGCAAATATGTTAACTATGATAATTAATTACGGTTATATGTAAATATTTAATCCGTACAATATATTCATATCAACAAATTAATTGATTATTCATCCCGAATAAACCTCATTTTAATATTTTATTCAAAAGAGCATTCACTCTACATGTAAATGGAAATTATATCAAATATTAATATTGTTAAAAAACAATGAAAAATTCTGCCATAAATATTTAAACTCTATTGGTAAATTATAAAATTAATGCTTTCAATATATCGAGGATGAAACAAGTTTCATCATATTTAATTTCATTAGTTCACGCTTGAAATTGTGATTTCACCGTAACTAAATCTCATCCAAATAATATTCTTATTTTATTATTGGCGTCAATGACATTTTGTGATAAATTGTATGAGCTGATAATGTATGTGTTTCATCTACTATGATGTATATATGTACAAGATTAATTATGTACAACCCGCGTATTTTAATGGATACCTATATAAATTGCGTTTTCCGGTAAACAGAGAACTGTGCTACATTTACTTCTAAGAATAGCATAAAAATCTCAGTCAGGCTTTTCATATTTCATTCCATACTTACATTCCTACACTTACACATATATTATCATAATATCTATAAGCGTAAGTAAACATTAAATTGTATAATATAAATTTAAATTTACAAATCATAATATATGCTTAACATTATACAGTTTTTAAAAATATATAATGAAATTTAAAAAATATATTTTATATATTTTATCTGTAAGAGCATAAATATTTGGTGACAATTGATATTTCTATAATAAAGATTAAAGACAAATGTTTGTAGAATGTATATTTTTTAATATTAACCAGTTGTGCCCGGGTGTGTATATATATTTGTTTGCGAATTTAAATTGCGTGCATTCATTAAAATACTAAGTCTATGTAATTGAATCACATTTTATTATTAAATGCATTTCGTATTTGGCAGAGAAGGGACCATCATTATGTCTGCGACTGATGAACAATTACTGCAACAGTTTGCAAATCTCGACAAGGATGGCAATGGAGAGCTATCCACCAAAGAGATTTCCGATATGCTCAGGAAAAATGGATTTCAACCTGACTTCATAAAGGTATTTGTTTAATATATATTCAATTTAGTTTAAACGTTTTTATAAATTCAAATTTTATGATTAACTACTGAACTTTTATACTACTGAATGAATAAACTATATATATGAACACTAATTTAGGGTAATTTTTCTCAAAATAATGTAGCTAGCTTATAACATCTACTCATATATACATGTCAGCGCTCTATCTATAAACAATATCAATTAATACTAAGTGCTTAATGGTGTAGAATTACAAGCTTGTAAAATAATTAAAAAGCTTCATTTATTAAAAGTAAATAGATTTCAACGTTAAGAGATTGATACCTGATTTTTTTGCATATTTATTAAAATACGTACATCCGTGTAAATTATATACAATTAAAGAATTTAAAGTTATAGTGATCGTAGTATAGTATATAACTTGAACTGGGTTATATGTAAATCTCTAAAATAAATAATATCGATGGTCTATACTCGTATTATTCATACTTGCTAGTAAATCGTGTTCAGATTTTTGTAACTAGTAAATCGTTTTTAAATAAACCTATGTGAAATGTGAATAGGTTTCTTTAAACGAAGTTTCTCCGTCAGTGACCAATTGAATAAACTGTGATTTATTAAAATTTATTAATATGACAATTCTTTTTTAAAATGGGCGAATACTTCTACGAGAAAAATACTCATACCTATCTTAATTTAATTCCCAATAAAATGATAGCATGTACTTATACCTAGAAAACCTATTTTTATGTTCTGTATGAAAACATAACTGAGAATGTAACCATGCTCCCTGATCAGTCAAGCCACCCCAACAACAAACAAGAAATAAAATAACTTATGCTGTAGACCAATTTTCAGTTCGTGTGACCTTATATGTTTAATATAAATAGCGGTCATGAAGTAACCAACAAATGTAATAAAACTATACATTTAATAATGAAACAGCACAGAAATAATTTTAGAGAATACCGAAATCTGTAAATACGGAACCAGTTAGGAACCATTAACCATTTACAAATTCTTACAATGATCTCTAATCCCTTAATAGAAAGCAAGCGTTACTTTATCATATAAGAATTTAATAATTTTATTCCTTTGTTATATTGATATTTTTTGTGAAATTTTGCTTTAGAGAACAATTTCTTAATCGAGTTTAAAGAGTAGTTCGGACATATCGCAATTTGGCTTTGGCATTTTCCACTTGACCATTTAAGGCAATATATGAAAGAAAAAAGTGTGAAAGAATTCTCCTGACAAAAGGCAAATTACAATTGAAAGGCAAATTATCTTCGACGTAATTGTGCTGTGTTAGTTAGTAGCTTATGAATTAGTTAAACTGTATGCAACAAAAGTAGACATATACATAGAGAATAAATATTCAGTGAATAAACTGTAATAAATTAATTGTTAAAATAATTTCTTTATTAAATTATTGAAATTATTGTTATTTTATAAATTATTTATTTTAGCTTCATTGCATTCAACAATTACTTTCTGGTATCCTCCTCTGTATATATTTCTAACGATTTTGTTTAAATTCAATATTAATTGGCGTAATATACAATATATTCAATATATTGGCCAATATTAGCTAAAGTATCACTGAAAAAATTTTAATATGTGGAATGTTGTACATATCTTAAAGTAAGCATATGTATATTACAATATTTGCCATATATTGATCATGAAAAACTGATGTATTATAATAACTATTTTACTTATTTTGTAATTTTGTAACTATTTATTTAATTTTTCGAATACATTTATATATTTTTAATTCAGAACTTCATACAGCAATTTGATGGCGATGGTGATGGAAAAATCACACTTGCAGAATACAAAAACAAGTTAGATATCGTTCCTGCCAATGAAAAGAAGTAAGAAATTAAATTTTGTATCTCGGATGTGTGCGTGCGAATATTGGTAAACAATTTTTAAAGTTTCCTTTTCGCAATTTAACCGCGTAATTATAATAAATCTTTAGATGTTTCTTCAATATGATCAAGGGCACAATCTGAATTATCAAATTATCATTTAATATAGTATAATTATTCCATAATATCTAACAATTACACAATATATTTTTGTATTGATTTCAATTAGTTGACATAAGAGTGGAAAAATAAGATTTTTTGAAATGTTGAATGCTTTATTAAAGTAGCATACAATTAAACGACTATTTAGTAAAATTTATTCTGCAATTGAACAAATCTTCACTTGAAATATGCATCGATCATATTAAAGTACACTTGGAAAGGTTAAGTCAAATAATAAGCTTCCACTGAATTGTTTTACTCATCTGATCCAATTCTAAATATTAAGAATATACATAAGACTATTAATAAGTATAGTGAATTGTGGCAACGTATAAGTTTTGCACATTACATAAAAAACAGAGCATAACTCATTTAATTCAAATATTTATTTATTAAATTGAATAGAAGAATTCAATTCTACTTTAGATTGTAAGTAAAAGTAAATTTAACTGATAATTGATGTTGTTTTTCATAATCTGTTTTATTTGTTTTTTACCTTTGATATTGTAAGTTGTAATATGTAATTTAGATTAAAATTATATGTTTCTGTTTGTTTTTCTAAACCAATTTATCTTTAAATTACTGCTTTTATTTATTTTATTTTATTTTATACATTTAGTTTAGTTTAGTAGTTTCTCCTTGAAAAGTAGTGTGTTCACGTAAAACACAGAAACATGTTGGAGTATCTATTTTGAATAATTATTTGAACTAAATAAGTGGTGGTTTCTTTCTATTATTAAAATATAAAATATATGCTTGAGATATACAAATAAACCAATAAATAATTTTCTCCATAGCAAAAAAGTTTTAATTTCATAAATATGAGAAAACGACGAAATTAGACACATTGAATAAACAACATTTGAAAAAATATCAGTGAACAGAAAATCATTAAAAATAGTAATCATTTCCGGTTTGGAAGAATATTCTATGCATTTAAAATGTGTGCACACTTATACGAAAAAACGAAAAAGCATGTCATTTTGTAAGCTGCTAACGGTCTTTACTGCTTCAAGTGAAATACAAACCTTTAAAATAACAATAAGACAAGGAAATCTTAGATGCCATTTTATATACTATATTTGATATATAACTATATTATACATCTTAATAAAACTAAGGAATGTTATACCATAAAATAAATAAAAAGTAAACATATGGATCAAACAATCTAACAATTCTATATATAACAATAGATCTAGTGAAAAGTTGAGCTCTGTTTGACTATAAATAAAAAAATGAATTTAGTATAAATTGAAATGCCATTTAATTAAAAGACTGAAAATTGGATATTATCGTACATTATATTCCCAATAAACTCAGCCAAGGTTTTCTGATCAGGAATAAGATGTGAGATATTACATGCTCAATTCTTTCAATAAGATTAACTATAATTTTTTTTAAATTTTAAAGTGATAACTATAAATTGAAGTTTTTTTAATTTAAAATTATAAATTTAGTATGTTTCACCATGAAATTCTTCGTATAATTCGATAGATTTTTCCTTAATTCAAATTTTAACGAAGTTTAAAATAATTAGAGATTACTGGACTCTATTGATTAGATTGCACAATTTATTTAAAATTATCAAATGGTAAAACAATCTACATATCAGTATATATAATGGTAAAACAACAAATACATATAAGACACAAATCGATAAAATATGCATATATTAAATAAGATAGTTTTTATTACTGTATAAATAAAAGTTTTCATGTTGGTAAATCTTACAATAATAAGTACTTGCATTAACCGAATAAATGTGAGGACGCGCATTATATGAATAGTTTAATGTAATTATATATCTATAATCTGTTCTATATATCAAATGTTTCCATCACTAAGGAGAACTTTGACAGTATCTCCTTTCATTTTATGTAATTTGGCTTGTAGGAGCAGAATATCTCATTACTTGTGACATTAGACATTATTTCAAATTTCTAGAGTTAAGGCACCGCGCTGCGTTCAGTGTGCATAGGCCTTTACTTGTTATGCCCAATCCATTAAGAATATGTTCATTAAGCTCGTACAGTTCCTCTCTGCCCATAAATAACTTTGAACATTTTGTTGTCATATCCCTGTGGTTTCGGCTTTAATGACTTTTAGTTTTGTTTTTGATAATTTTAAAAAGTGTGATATATGTTTAAAATATACTTCTATGAATAACGCCATTCTTATTTGTGGACTAATTTATAATTCAGATATATGTTCTACTATAAGTCTTCATCTAAGTGCAAATGTGCCATCTGACATAGTTAATTCAAAGTACAATAATATTAAATGATATCAATATTAATAGTATGTATAATATTTAACATTTATATAATTATTAGCTTTTATAATATAAATGAAATTTATTAACTTGATTTAATTTTAGCTTAAGTTTATTTATAACTAGAAAATATAAATGAAATCTTCCAGACGAGTTATAATAATCTATAGGAGCAAGTGTATTATTTTTAAGAGAAATATTCATCAAAGGAATTGATGTATTTTTTCCTTTGTGTTATATTATCTACAAAAAAGCAAGTAAACTTTCTGGGTGTTATAAAGTTGTTCAATAAGTAGTATATTTAATCACACAGACATATATACATATATATTGTTTCTAAAAATATATATTTACAATTTGCTTATAATTTTACTCTTTTTAAATCGGAAATCTATTATATATATTATATATCTAGAAAAAGATTTCACTGTTGCTCATATTTTAATATAAATTTGCTTTTTCAGATTCTCCGTGTACATAAAATCATACCAAATTCCCACGGAATTCATAAGCTGGCCCTTATAATATAGTAAATGCGGGTTCTTTGGTATGCAATATGGCTTTTTATTGTAGTAGTTTTCATATATAACCAACATTAAAAAGATGTATTAATCTAATTAGGTATGTATTTGGTATATTATGGTGGAGGTTGCGGTGATATAATAGCTGAATGATACGCGTTTATAAAGTAACATGAGTCGTTTTTCTGAGAAATTTATCTCTAAACTTTTGTAACAACCAAATAGGGGTTACATCCCCCCTCTCTCTCTAACTAACTAACTCTAAATGGTCGCTATTTTCTCACTATGATCACTATTAATTGTTGAATCTATATTTAATTGATATAAACCGTATTTCAATATTTCATATCAAATTTGAATGCTTAAATGCTGTATAGTCACATTAAATTCATATTTGAATGCTTAAATGCTGTATGATCACATTCAATTCATGTTTGAATGCTGCTGCGTCGTGTTTTATCCATATTTTATTATTATAAATAGGCCGGATTTGATTGCACAAATAACCACGTTTAATTGAATGAAAACCTGTGCATTTTATTGAGAAAACCTATATATTCATTTAAACTATTTCGTGTTGTTTACAGTTTAACAGTTTTGTTGATTACTAATTTTCAGGATTGGAATATTAGATTAACTTAACCATATATATATATATGCTGTTTAAATAACTGTTATACTGTTTAAGTAGAATTATATCTATGAACTTAACATAAATACATTGATTACTTTTTTAATAATTTTAATTAACATATTTTTTTACCAATTTTAATTAAGTTGGAGGTGTAAATAGATTTCAATAAAATGAGATACTGTTAGATTTTTTCCTCAATTTCTGAAAAACAGTAATGCTGTAAAGTTTTAATAATACATTAAAAACTGTAAGCGTAAAAAATGTTTGAAATAGTGATTTAAAATGCGTTTAGTTAAACACACAGTGTTAACACTGCGAGCGCCTATATTTCCTTTAAAAAACCTATAATTAGGTTTGTACAATAATATGTGTAATGATTAAAATTATTTTAAATTATTCTTCTCTATATCATTATATACGATGGCCTACTGACTATAGTTATTTCCCAATTAATTCACTTAACATATACATTGTAAAGTGTAGGTACAGCTGTTCAACTTTAAATTTCTATGACTTTATTACCACGGTCATAAATACCTCAGACGAAAGATCTGTAAGAATTAATTCTCACGTATGTGCCAAATTTCTTTAAAGTATAAAAGTTTTAATATTTCACATATATTTTCTAAAATGACGATTTTTTTCTACTTCAAGTGTTTGCTATATTTATATCATAAAAATTAGAAAATATTTCTTAATCTCTTTTCTTTGAAAGTTGCTCGGCTTGGAGGAAGATCTTCCGTCAATTCGATGCCGATGGATCCGGGAAGGTTAGTGCTGTTGAATTGCAGCGTCTTCTGGCTGAACAGAAAAGCAACTATGATATCGAGACTCTCCAACGTTGGATGAAGAGTCGCGATAAGGATGGAGATGGTGAACTGGATTACGAAGAATTTCTGAAGTTTATTGGATAGTATTTTATTATAAATACAAGAGAGAGTTAATATATATTCGGAAGATATATCAAATACTTAATTTGATTTTGCCATTAATACTTTATCTTATTACCAACGATCAAATGTACTTTTCTAAGTCGAATTGCCTATTTGCATTAAAAATTAAAAAATATTAATGAAATGAAATGCAGACAGTTGCAGGCCGTTTCAACTAAAAACAATCAAGCACTTGTAAAAACTTTACAATTTCTATAAAATTTACTGTTTTAAATAGTAGAAGACTTTTATAATCACTTTTCAACTATTCTTTATTTCTTGTATTTTTATAGAAATGTTCTTGCTATGTGAAGGTAAATATAACTTTCGGCTTCGTATACATAAATAAAATTATTGTGACTGTCCAGTGGAATTATAGTTTGTTAAACTTTCTTCAGTATATCAGTAATTATTGTCATTTAAGAAAAAGTCCTTGTAGTCATAATTAGATAAGTATTTTTTATATATGTGCCGCAAATATATTAACCCTTGTCTCTCACGGTGTGCTAATAATACAGACACTATTCATACCTATCATATATCATACTCATGCTTACATATTCCCCTGTTAATGAGAAAGAATTTTCAATATATATTATTAAAATTTATTGATTGTTGAATATGAATTTCAATAAGTTTGATGTATATCTATATATTCACGTATATTCCATATGTTTAGGAAAAACATTAAACTTCTTACATATCTTATTTATATACTCAAATGCTTATAAGCTATTCATACATTGTTCAGAATATATTTTGAATGGTCATATTCCTTAATAAACGCTTTACAGCAATACACTGATTTTACTATACACTATATATTATATATTTCATACTTTTTTAATGTATAAATATATTTATATACTTACATGCAATAATTGACAATTTTCTGATATTAAAATTATAATATAAATGTATGCACGAAAAATTTAAGTACATGATTAAAATTTATCATGTAGAAGTTGAACGATTTGAATGTCAGTAGATACAGTTTTATTTGTTATCTGAAATGTTATCCTATCAGCGAAAATCTTTCAACTTCCATACATTACTAGTATTACCACAGATAAGTATAGAAAATCCATCATTCAATATTATTTTCTACAACATTTAAACATTTAAACAATTTATATCAAAATATAAGATATGAATAATGTTTTCTCAGAATTTATAATAAGTATATATTTAAATTATATTGACATCACATCAAAAAATAAGCAAAATTATAAAAAAGCAAGTAACACAAAAATAGTCAATTAAAATAATATAATAAATACATTTACAATATAAAAATAAAGAAAGTAATAATACAAAATTATATAGAACATATAATAAAGCCAGAAATATTCAAAAGCGCTAATTATTAGAGGCTAAAAGAAACACACAGATATACATATTATCTGATCTGTCTATATTATGTACTTGAACTGTTTGATTATTGTTGAATATTAAATTTTGTAAACAATAAAATAATGATTATTTATATATTTGAGAACATTTGACTAATATGTTAATTCTTTATAAGTTGTATAAAAAACGTACCTGCAAAAATTTTAGTTAAGAATATTAGTATTTTGATAAAATTATAATAAACTCAAATCGCACAAAAAAAATGAAATGTAATAATTCGTTTACCAGATAATATAGCAAACATATAATGCAAACAATATCCACAAATACTGCTTCAATATTATACTGAATGTATAAGGCGAAAAGTCACAAATCAGAACTACGACACATCTTATTTGTTGCGTACACTTATGGCATTTTCCTCGCCAATATAAGTATTTCGGCGAGTAATACTTAATTGGCACAATTCATACATTAAAAATCTGTATATAGGTCTGTGACTTCACCAAACTTAGAAGGAACGTTTGTGTTGACCCGAGATTGCTGCTGCGATCGCTGTGAACGTGCTGCTTGAGGACTGTGATAGCCTGCAATGTAGGTGTAAATATCTGAAGTTAGAAGTTTCATAATGTTATAAATTTAGTTTTTAAACTCTATAAATTTTAGATTTATAAAGAATTGGACTACTTATATTTGTGTTTTCAGTTAGAGACAGTGCACTTATTTTTGTCAAAACGATGATTAAAACGGATTGTTGGTGTACCTACAATCAATTCAGTACAAGTATATATATATAAAAAAAATTAAATATCAAATGCTTAACCTTAACCTTAAATGATCCCTCCTTTGCTCAGAGAGAGATATATATTTTTTCATTTCCCGCATCCGTGATTACATGAGATCCAAGGCTGCCCATCCAAACCCTACAGCATCAACTGGCTTGTTGCGGAGATTCGGAGATCTTGTTGCACCTTGATGGACTTGACTTCGGTCATGTGTGCCCCCTACTCTGTCTACTACCTCTGACGTGGGGACCTGGGTTGGGCTAGATGTCCCCGCAGCGCGAGACGAGAATTTGATATGCCATCTTTTGGTAACTCGTCCGGGTGTCTTATACGGGTCGCCAGTCAAAAACACATTTGGTTGGTATGTTTTGGTTTTTGTGCGGTGGGGTTAGGGTTAGACATCGATTGCCTAAGATCTCCTGCCCACACTGGAGCGTGGGCTGTGTGCAGCCATTTTGTACCCTGATTCGAGTGTCCAGGGAGCACCGAAAGGAGGCGGCTGCATTACTCCCCAGAGAGAGATTATGGCAAGACAGCCCGGAATGTAAGTGATGGCCTCTATCTATGTGATTCCACAGTTCAAGGTTATCAGCTGCTGTGTTATTGATCACTGTGTGAATCAATTCAGTGTTGACACAACATGGCCCGCAGATAATAAGTTATTTTTTTTACTACGGGTTTACGTCATTTGAATAATAAAGGTGACGCAATAAATATACCTTATTCAATAACAAAAGACTGGTTTATAAAGCTTACAATTTTACAACAGCTATTTACATATTTTTTTATACTAACCATACAGAAATAAATAATAGACTAATAATAAATATCTAATGCTCCATGATATTTGCTGCGTATTTATAGTCTCAAAAGTTTAACAATAAAAAAAAATTATGAAAAATTGCATAAAATATTAATAATATTAGTAATAAAAAATAATTTCTTTTTTGTAATTCATGATAATATTTGTACATATTGCTGACATATCAAAATATTTTTTGTGGATTTATTTGTAGTCTTTCTTACTTTTATACAAGGAAAACTTTTTGAAAATGGCTAAACTTTTGAGACGCACTGTAGTACAGTACAATAGCAAGAACGACTTTAACTACATCGAAGTATACCTTGAAGTAGATATTGAAGTAGTCCTTGTACAATAGCTTTAATAATTTATGTTCTTATAATCAGTCACTTAGTTTATGCCACCGTAAATAAGACCCCAGAAATGGAACTATTTCTATAAATATTTACTATTAGTGGGCCATGTTACATATCAAACCATTCATTCATTAAAATTAAAAATCGAAATGAAATGAAATGAAAAAATCTAAGTTCATTTCTTAAATCTAATACTTTTGATTGCGATTATATAGAAAACCAAGTGAAAATCATTCAGTCTATAATGAAAATTTAGTAAATTAAAAATAAATAGAGATGAAACAATATTTAATTTACAAATAGATTTGCAAATATTCAAACGCATATTAATTTTATTTTACTTAATGCACATAGAGCAAACGATAAAAATAAAACAGATAAATAGTTGTTGATATTTGAATAAAATCAATAATTTTAGTGTATACGAAGCTGATAAAATATAATTTATTTATTTTTATTTTAATATTAAAATCCAATAATAAATTTAGGGATAAATAGAAGCCACATGTGTAATCCTCCTTTAAACAATACAGCTGATTTGGAATGATATTTTTCGATTTTACAAATAATTCTTTTGTTTTAATGGACATTTTCAGCTAGTGACATATTGGAGACATATTTGGCATTCATGCATAGTTAGGCTTTTTATTGACAAAAATGGAAGTATTTCTACATTAAAATTTATTAGTTGACTTTTATAAGGTGAGTAAGCTAATAATATGTATGCATGTGTATTGCATATATAAAATGTTACAATTGAATATCTAGAAAATAATATGTAAATGAACTAATCTAAAAATAAAGTAATAATAAAAAACACGTACTGTCAAGATTAGACCAAATTAATGAAAATTTTCATTATTGGAGATTGATACCACTAAATAAAAATATTATACAATGAAAGTCTTGCATATGCATATATAAAGTTCTACCACCATGTTCCTGACATCTTGAAATAAATATGATTTCTTACCTCGACCCATGTTCAAAGAACTCGTTTTTTTTAGAACATTATAATTGGGACCCTTTGACACCGATTGATCGACTGGAGTCCATTTATAAATAGCTCGCTGAGGTCTTTGTCGAGCTAAAATATATTTATAAAATTAATACAGTATTTTTTATTAAAAATCGTATATTTTCGTATATAAACACATATTAAAAGGTCTGTATAAAATTAATGAAATCTTTATAGCATATACTAAAGCCAAAAAATATTTTGTACATTTCATATTTATTTCGTTTGATTAAACTTCTAGTTAGTTAATCTTTTTTCATCAGTAAGAAACAATTTATCGTTAGATTATGCTAATATTATTGATAGATATTATTAAAAATAAGTTATAGGCTATAATTTAAAAAAATATCTATGTATATAGTTTAGTTTCTATAACAGATATTTTGTATCTGTACATATACATGAATACATTGATATATTATATAAATATATTTATTTAGACATCTCATAAATTATGCTTTTTTATGTAAGCTTAAGATTTATATACATACGAGTTTATATAAAGATGTAAGTTATATAATGTATATGCTTATTATGTGCAAAAAGAAGAGATAGGGTATTAATACTTCGTAGAAAATTTAGGATATAAACGCTCATATATGTATTCGTGATTGTAACAACCGTCTAAAATTCTGAATTGAAATAAAAGTAAAAAAAATAAGTTAATATTATGTATTGATTAAATTATACTTTAAGTATATCTACTCTATAACTACAGCATAATCAGTATATATATATTTATATATATATATTAATAGGGGGCACGGTAAAACTCGTAAAGTGTGAAAACTCGTACTTAAATACTCTTAATTTAAAAACTCGTCTATGAATTTCTCGTATTTAATAATTCGTATTTAATTAATCGTTATTAAAAAATCGAAAATTAAAACTCGTTTACGAATTTTTGATATCATTATAAATTCGTATCTTGCCCATTTATTATTTAATCGTATTTAAATAATTGTTTACAATTAAGGTACCTGATTTATCTGTGTAGAAGACACAAATTGCTAAAAAGAACATCCCTGTAACCTATAATTATTAAAAGTATGCGGCCGCGACCACACCACGATTATCAAGCATCTCATCTATCATTAAAAAGCTGGCCGCGTTATTCAATAGTAACGGTTCAATATTGTATGTTCATTCTAATTACGAGATTTTGTACATGATTCCTTTTACAGAGTTTTCAAAAACGATTTTTTCAATATAACTTTTCCAATACGATTAGTTCATCGACGACTTTTTAAATACGAGTTTTTTATGGACGATTTCTTGATATTTACGAGTTTTCACTATGAATCCCATTAATATATATGTATACTCATGTTCTATCGAATTATTTTTTATAAATAGGAATATCATATTTATTATTTCGAAGTAACTTATTCAATTTTATAATGTTAAAAGAAGACTATACATTAAATAGAAATGTTACATCTGGTAAAAGTACACTATAATATGTGTACTATAATAAAAGTATATGTGCATTTCTTTAACTAAGTAAACGTTCCCTATATAACATAGACGAAATTCGTAGCATTAAAATAGATAATTTGTTTATGGAAATAATAATTAAAAAAAAATAAAGCTAACAAAATGAAAATTGTAAGTTTAATATAGTTTTATTTAAATAGTCCAGTGAATAAAAATTACACAATTCCATGTCTTAAAAGCGCTATATCAATTAAAAACTTACATAAAAATATGCTATATAAAACACGAGGTATAATATATTCTCATTTCTCTACAATATATATGAACTTAAAGTGAATGCATTTTGTATGTTTTATCTTTAATAAATATTACACGAATAAATAATTAAATGGGTGGACGCACACATCATCATGTACAAATCAATCAAGCTAACTCATGTCATATGATTAAGATGTTATTCTTTGTAGTGACTAAAAATGTAATTATTTCCTAAATGAAAGTATAAAACGAGTTGACATTTTTTTAATGACACAGTTAACGTGCCCGTAACGTGTCCGTAGTAGCCAACGATAAATGTTTGGTCAACGATTATAACAATTCAATTACTTTTAATTACTAAATATATAAAAACGAAAAATTATGAGTGAAATCTATAATTTTTTTAATTAGATTTATTATCTCTGTGTCAGACACACACAAAGTTAGATGGTACAATCCAAACGAACCCTTTCGTGTCGCTAATCAATCGACTGACATAGCTGCCAGTCAGGGACGGAGGAAATTAATTATGGTCCGAACCCACTCTCACAGACTGCCAGTCCAACTCTACCGATGGGCTGCCCCGTCCCCGATATAGCTAATTCTATTGTGTTCATTTTCATTTAGTAATCGTTAAAAATTCAATATTAAATTGGCATAACAAAGATATTAGATATAATTATTAACTAAATGTTCTGGGGCTTGTATATTGAACTTAATTGAACTTCAATAGCCAGCAATCTATTTATTTGGAACAAAAATAAATTATCCTGATAAATTCCATGTAATTGATTCTGATTAGGTCATGTAAGAATTTGTTTGCATTTTAAAATTTCAATATATACTTGGCCTGTCACCACGAGTAATGACACTAATTAAATGGTACTTTAATAAAGTTTCTTTTATGGGAATACAGTTTATGCCTAATATTAAGTGTAATACATAAATTTAGAATTTAATTTCTGATGATTCAAAATGATTAAATTACAGGTCTATTGGGTGTTAGTGAGTGAAATATGAATGAGATATTATTAAATATAAAAACATATTACATAAGAAACTGTGTAAAATATTGTTTGAAATTATCATTGCATATAACATAAACTATCTACTCAATAGTAATGTTGAAAAATATATTATTATTTTTTATTTCTAATGAAAATTATGATTTCTCAATTACACAGTAATTTCAATGAATGAAAACACAGGACTTGCACCACTCCAAGACGACGATATGATTACAGAATTTATTTTCTTATATAATGTATTCATAGACTCCGCATTATTCGATTATAGGTTATATAGACTTAATGGACTTATTAACCCTATCTGAACCGGGTTTTTTTCGCTTTCCAGAACCGGGGGGGGGGGGGGCTGATTCGTCCCCCCACTAAAATTAAACTTCCCAAATGTA
>JAYRBW010121924.1:0-16939 GCA_036023295.1 Invenusta paracnida
CTCCTCTCTCCTCTCTCCTCTCTCCTCTCTCCTCTCTCCTTTCTCCTCTCTCCTCTCTCCTGTCCTCTTCTGTCCTCTCATCTCCTCTCCTCTCCTTTCATCTCCTCTCCTCCCATCTCCTCTCCTATCCCTAAAACAGAATGACCAAGACACGCAGTACAGCTCGCACCCTCTCAGGTACAGTTGAGACCCCGACAACCCCCAGCCCTACGACCACAACAACCTCCGCCGACTTGATTTCTCCTCGCCTAGCTACTGGGGGCCCCTGCACACCAATCTCTCCTGACGCCATCATCCGGGAGCGGACAGGCGCCTCAGGCCTAGTCGTGACCTTAAGAGATGCCTCGCCTCATCACAGTCCTTCTCCAGCCAGGATCCGAGGTGCAGCTGGTGGAGCCAGTGGTAAGTGTCTGTTACTCTGCACTGCTAATGTGCAAAGCTTCACAAAATGAATTTATATCTAACATAGAATGGCACTTGTCTTAATAGGAATTCTATTACTGCATGTAATGCCTTATTTTGCCATACTTAGATACCGGCACATAACTAATCTGTCTACGGTAGCTCTTGGTAGAAACTTGACTGCTTAGCCATTTGGGGAAGTTTAATGACCACTTGCCTACCTACAAGCCCCCCTGGATGATGTTGAATGTTATTGTACTGTGCTGAATCACTCCTCGAATCTCTCTGGAGGGGAGGGGAGTGTATTATTGGCTCGACATACTCTGCCAACATAGATACTATCTCTGGAGAGAAGGGGAATTAATAAAAGCCAGTTGGTCTTCCTGTTTCACCTGTTCTGTATGTATGTGTGCAAGTTGCTTGCTAGATGGGACGAGTTTATATATTATCTCCTACTGGACACGTGCACTGCAGCCAAATTCTATTGCATCTCCTTATGCATTATGATAATATGTGTTTATAACAGGTTTTATTTAATGTTCTAGGCGGATAAACCAATGTGAAATCTCTGGGAGAACATATCTTTGAGTTAATTGTGTTATCATCGACACTGCCCCGGCCTCTATATAACTGACATTTCTTGTGATTGAAGCACTTTATCACTACGGAAATACATCCATAGCCGAGATAAATGAGTAAAATGATAAAAATTCTCAACTCTAAGTGCCTCCTATATCAATATTAACACTGACGAGGTTGCCTGCAATGGTACTTATAGGTAGTGAATTTGTGCGTTTGACCTTACACAACCTCAAAGTATGACCCAGCCTATAAGCCCTTCTTCTCTCTTCACGGGTAGTTCTTCCGACAGTGCATCATCGATTTTTGCAGCGCTATGCCGCGTTCGGTGTGAATAGGCCTTCAGTGTCCAAATGTCTAAGTTTTGTCTTCTTTAAACTGTTTTCCCGTTTTCCCATTGTCTGAGAGTGGAATGTCAGAACTCTCAGACAATCTAGAAAACTGGATCTTCTAACACGTGAACTAGATCACTTAGGTATTGATGTTACCAGATTAACCGAGGTCAGATGGACTGGAGAAGGACATTTCAAAACAGAAGATGGCTGCACAGTTATCTACTCAGGAGGAGAAAAAAGTTTCAATGGTATTGCGCTCATACTGAGGAGTAAAATGAAAAATAGTCTCATAAGCTACAACACCATCTAAAATAAGATATTGCTGAACCCAAAGAAAAGCGTGTCTTTTCACTAACAACCTCGAAGAAAGAAAATGGGACCCGAAATTGGAACTCGACGGAAAGAGAGTAGAGATGAAGAAAGAAATTAAATTGCTAGGCATCAACATTGATCAAGGACTTCTCTCAGAAAGACAGAGTGAGTAATCAAGAAAATGAGACAGAGAACAAAGATGATGAGAGCGGTAGTAGGTAGAGATTGGGGATGGAACAGAAAGGCAATGAAGAAGGTGTACAAGACGATGGTGGAGTCGGTGGTATGGTACGCAGCAGCGGGATGGATGCCGTGGCTGAGAAGCACGAGTTTGAATGAAATCGAAAGGGCGCAGAGAGAAGCACTCAGAGTAATGACGGGATTTGCGGCATCAGCACCGATCGAAGCGGTGTACATGGAAGCAGAGGTGGACCCCATTAAGACAGAAGCAAAGAGAAGAGGACTAATAGCTTACGAAAAGTCGTTGAGAGGGGGAAAGAACAACCCGAGAAGGATGATTTGCGAAAGTAAGAGGTGAACCAGATTGAAGAATAACAAAGGACTTAAGGAGCAAGCCAAAACGGAGAGTGACAAAGTGATCGGAGAGATGGAGAGAGAAGACATGAACCAGATTAGAAGAAGACCCTGGGAAAAACTGGAAGAAAGAGGAGTGGAGCTATGGCAGAGCTGAGCAGGGAAGTGAATAAAGAAATGCCAGCAGAAGAGATATTAAAAAGAATTGAAGAAGATACGAGGAGGGAGAGAGGAGAGGGAGAGATGGTGGTGTACACGGATGGATCAGTAGAAGGGGGGGCAAGGAACGGAGGAAGTGCAGCAATAGCGCACAGAGATGGAAGGAAAATAGTGAAAAGAAAAGCGGCGGGAAAGTACAGCAGCTCGTTCATAGCAGAAGTGAAGGCGATGGATATAGCAACGACGATGATAAGGGAGGAAAAACCGAGGAATGCAACGATTTATACTGATAGCCAGGCGACAGTGAGAGTGCTCAAGGGCGGTAAAGTCAGCCAGGAAGAAGAGATCAACAGATTGAGACAGAATGTTTGGGAAGTAGCGAGAGATGTAAAGATAAGCATAGAATGGACGCCAGCACACGTAGGAACAGAAAAAACGAAGAGGCGGCTAGAGAGGCGAATAAGGCGAGGGAAGAAGACCAGAAAGATATTCAGATAGGTTTCGATGTAGTGAAGAGAGTGATTAAGAGAGGGATCAAGTGGAAGCCGAAGCTGGATTAGAGGATGAAAAGAGTGTACAGAGGAAAAATTAACAGAGAAGAAGGAAACAGGAATTAGGAGGTGCTGGTGGCACAACTAAGAAGCGGGCACTGCGCAAAAACAAACTATTCCAAAGCAAGAGTGGGAAAGATTGAGGAGGCGTTCTGCAATGACTGCGGAGAAGAGGAGGCCAAAGACCACGTATGGGAGTGTTCAAGATGGGAAATGGAAAGAAGAGCGAGAGACATCACCGGGATTGAGAGTTTGAAAAACGAGCGGACGGAAATTGGATATCTGAGGAAAGTGAAGCCAGACTGGTGGAGCTAATCCCGGAGACTCACCGCGACAACAACATCAGCAACTACTAACATAATTGTATTTGGGTTATTCACCGCTGATGAATGCGAATAACCTTCAAATTAATATTCTGTGGTTCACAAATTAAATATATATAATATAAATATATTAGTAACCTGAAACCTGCAAAGTATGTTGCTGATGTTTTTTAATTTAAGTAGTGCATTATATTTTAAGAGATCTGAATATAATTTTAAATGTAAAATACACTATATTATGTAGATAATCGTATCGAAATAATATTACGTTTAGAAAAAAGTAATTCTTTTTAAATAAATATTAAAGAAAGTATTTCTCTCTAAGTTTATTACTAGGAGTTTGTCTATTGTCAATATTTGTTCCCTGACGATAACGAATTGCATAATACGTCCACTTTTTAGATAGCTGAGGTGACTTGTGTTTGCTATTCTCTTGTTAATGAAAACTAAAACCAACAAACACACAAAGCTTCGTCTGTGGATTGAATTTTTGATGGGGTTGTGTGTTGGTTCGAATATAAATATATTTTCCCTAGATAGACTTATTTTAGTAAGCTCAAATTGAATACTACCAGCATTCCTTGATAATTTCAGTGGTGATACATTGAACAGATGAGTTTTTTCGTGGGATTCTGGATCACCCTAATCTTGAGCATTATTTCTACATTTGCAGGACTTCAAGGGAAAAAAAGTACTCGACAACTAGAATGCGCGTTCGAAGCATTGATAACTGGACACAAAGGGTTCTTCTATATCGCTGGGGCAACCCTCTTGGATTGTATAATGGTTGGCGACAAGTCGTCGATAGAATCACAAGGATACCTATTTCACACGTCCACAGCTGGAACAGAATTTAGTAAGAGTGGAGAGCCTCAGTTAACTACTTCTCTTCCACTATTCGGCATACGAGCTCACATTGGACGCCAGGCAATTCAAGTTTTTCGAGAGGAGAAAGCTAACGCAAGCCTCATTACCACGTGGGGAGAGTCAACGTGGACACCAATGACACCATGGTATCGCAGCCCACTCCTCGACGCATGGAGTCAAGATGTAGTTGAAAGCGTTGATGTCTCCCTCTACAAGAGGAAAAGTGACAAGGCAACGGTGCAACTCGTCTTCAAGGCTAATAACTCCACACGTGAGTCATGGTTTGAGTTGAATAGGCTGATTCAGTCAAAACCTTGGAGTCAGAGGGCCCTTCAATGGGCTGATGCCTACAGCTACTTCTCTCTAGAGGGCAAACATAATACGTGCGGTGTGAATTTAAGTGCAGGTGACTGCAGTCCAATGGATCGGCGCTTTTTCATCCACAACAGTAGGCGCGACGCGGAATGCCCCAATGAGCAAGGCGTGCTGGTTGTCATTGACAACGCTGGAGACGCGTGTGACTGGACAAAGCTGCCGGGCAAAGTAGCGTCTGTGCCACCACGGTTTGTGTACGCGATGGATAGTAGGTCAAAGGGACCGGGAAACTGGGCGACAACACAGAGAGATGCCGATGAAATGCAAATTACAGGGATGGTGCGCGGGATTTTATTCATGGCTGTTGGTGCTTGACTTCTATTCTTTTTGCTGTCCTACTCGACTCAGAAGTATATAGTTTATATTTAGCTTCTTATAGTTTAGGGTGTCCTTCTACCTTATATATACATGCCTGTCAGATTCAGCGCGCAAAAAATTGAGTCAGAAAAGTTAATCAGAAATACACGTAACCATGCATCCAAATGAAATCAGAGTATAATCATAGAAATGCCTCATGTTTGCGGTTTAAATCAAGCCTAATGTTCTAGATTTCAATAGCAAATATTTCACTTAATTGAGTTATTTTTTAAATGACTAGTAGGTATAGAATGCATATTTAAAAAATGCAACCGGAAAATACATATTTTCATCAAATTTAAACTAGTTGGTAGTAGAGAATTTCTAAAGTAGCCACGTGATTTTTATCTCATAAATACTTCTATCTAATTGGATAACTGGGTTTATCTTAATCTATTTCAAGAATAAGAACAAGCGCATATTTCTATCGAGCGTTTTCGTCTTTATACCATTTAAACCCATTTAGCTTATAGTTATACTCTCTAATATTTTATTTACTGTGGTCTACACGTAAGTTTATGGATCACAAGAAATAAAACTACTTTGTCAAGTGTAGATTATTTGCGTATCTTAAAGTGTTACTTATTGCCTTGTAAGCCCACTGATAGCAACAATATTATTTAATATGTACAAATCAAGCACATTTATTTGTTTGATTTTTACCTATTGATACCAATACTATATTTCATAAAGGTAGCCTCTACTATTTTCATGTTTATATATATATTTTTTTGTGTTATTTAATTTTATTTACCAAGGCCAGAATATTATTATGATAAACTGTTACAACGTTAATAAAAAAAAAGATAAATTTTGTGATTTGTGTTTACACTATACTTTATGATCATGATTCAAAATATTTTTTAAAATATAAAATTATACTAATTTAACCATAAATGAATGTGCATAACACTTTTCTTTTGCAAAAAAGTATGTTAATTACAAAATTAAATACTGCCATACTATGATCATTATAATCAATGTAATTTACGATCGATTGTGAAATCGATAGTACTATTATTTACCTAGAATATTATTCTCCGACGTGAGTTGATCTTTCATTTCCTGTAGATCAGCTCGTAGACGTTGCAATTGGATATCAAACTGATCCTTCTCAGCATCCCGCTCTTGCTGCAGAGCCACCAGACTTTCAGTGAGGTCCGCAAACTCATCACCTCGTTGCTCTAGAGACTTTTTCAGAAAGGAGACTCGTTTCTTTTTCTTCTCCGATAGGGAGTCATACTGTGTGATCGTAAGTACAAAGCAGTGCATATAGAAATTCAATCGAAGCCAGTATATACATTTTATACAAAAGGGAGGGGAAGATACGGTCAATTTATTCACAGAAAATAGAATACGCACTGATCTACAAGTACTGCTAATCAATTTCAGTCTAGTACATCGATGAAAGTTTGACGGCATAATTTATACAACTTAAAAAATAATTGTTTAATCAACCGTTTGATGAATCTATACAACTCCAATTTTATGACTTTAAAATTAAATATTTGTCTTTTGAAGTCTTTCATTGAAATTAAAAGTAAGTTATTGTAAAATAAATGCTGACAGGATTTTAACTAAACTATATATTAAATTAAAATAACTGTCAAGAATAGTACGAAAAATAAATTATTTCCTTAAATAATAAAATAGGAACGTATTCCATACTATGTTCATAGTCATTTATTTTTGCAAATACTATTTGATAATACAGATTACACAAATGTATTTCTTTAAAAAAATAGCTGAATTCATATTACACAATACTACTGGTGCGTTTTTAGTAATCAAAAATAAAAATAATCTTTCACCATTTCACTATTTCACAATTTCGCTCTAAATCGGAGATAAAATACCGATTCGAGCAAAGGAACACATTTAAAAGTACATGTTCGTAGAATGAGACGTATTTAGTCGCGTTTAAGATAACGTTTAATAATAATAATTTACTGGGTCTTAAATTATATAAGTTATATTGTTAACTTGTTAGATACTCATCAACATGAAACTTAACTAGTCGTACACATACTTACGTTTTAGTTCATCAAAGCCTCACTATTGTAAGAGTCCTCGTTTTTTAATCATATTAAAATGTCCTACTTCGCAATGCTGTATAAATTAATACAATAAAACGCCTGTATTTACATTAAACATTCGGGAAAAAAAAGAATAGCCAATATATCCCCGGAAAATATAATAAATATTTATCCGAGTACATTTTCATCAAAATATATATAATGTACTAAAAATGTCATTTTCTCCATTTAAATATAAGCGCTAAAATTTAAAGTTAGCATTGCATTACGAAAAATTATTAAAAATATATTCACTAAATAGTAAATATTATAAAAGAAAAAGTTTGACATAAAAGTTTCAAACATTTTAAATAAATTCTACCAAACTAGACATAATAATGAATACATAGAAACGATTTCTAGAGGCAGATTATACACTTGACCCACTGAAATTAACTGTGTTTACGAAACACATAATTTGAATTTTTTGTCGAAATGCAATACATTAAAATTACTAACAATTGCTGTCTGGCGTAAGATTCCTCATTTTAGTCTCTTACCCAAATAAATACAATTACTGATGCAACCATTCACAATTATAAAAAGAATGAATAAAACATAATTACTACAGTACTAGAAGCAATTTCAATTTTTGAATATTGTCAGGCATTATTGTGCTTAAAGCAAATTGACATAGATATAAAATATATTGTGTTAGAATATCAATGATATCCACTTTTATCGGACCTAAATGCCAAAATATACGATTTTTAATTTATGGCATTTTTGGTCCTTTAAAAGTGGTTACTATTCCTATATTAAAATCGACAGCGCATACAATATCAGAATTAAGACAGTCAGCTACACGACGTCCATTCAGCTATACGACGTCCACACGATGACCATAAATATTTCATGCAAAGCAAATAAAACAGTCAAAGCACATTCACAATCACTTCCAACCAATGAATTGAGGATAATACCTACATAACTGCCCACCGAATGTACAGTTTTTATTCCAGACTTTAAATTAATTAATCATTTGTCAATATCTTAAATGTCTGTAGTTCATAAGGAATAAATGACTATACTCAGATAAGTGTCACTAAGTTTATCCACAAACCTATCATAATATAGACAGCCATTTTGTCACAGAGTTAAGCGTGCATGATAGGAAACAAACTATCTCCTACCTCAGAAATGTAGGTCTCATTTTTCTGGTTCAGAAAGTCAAACTTTGACTGATAGCGAGCCACTCTCCGCTCCAGGTCCTGAATGTGGAGCAGAAAGTATTCCTTGTTAAGCTCATCAAGAACTTCAGGTACCGATGGGGCATCTGCCGATTTCTTACTCGACTTCTTGCCACTCTTTTTCTTCTTCTTACCACTCTTTTTTTTTGGTGGCATTGTCGATGGCTGAAAATTGAGGAGAAGATTAGTAAGTCTAGTCGTATATAAACAAACTAACAAGAAGAACGTAAGTGATTTAGATCTAAAAAAATCTATCAATATTAATCGCTTATACGGACTAAGAAGAATAGGCCTATATTAGCAGATTTTAGAAAATCGGGATAAACTGGATTAAAAAGTTTAATTTTTATACAACAAAAAACTATATTTCCTAGTTTTTAAATGTAAGTATGTACCCTTTTAAAAGGCGGAATTTTACTTAAAATATGATTTTTTTTATATTGATAGACTAATAATAATTAATAGTAATATACTAATTTATTTATCCAAAATAATGGTTTAAAACTGCATTTATATAAAATCGTTTTCATGAATTCTAACCTAGGTGATTTGAAGAAAAAAATGAATTTTTTAATAAATGACTATTATGAATCGTCGAGAATTGCACTCAATAGAAAGTTTTATTATACATATATTATATTATATTTTAAAAGTGATATAAAATTAAATAAAACCATAACGACAAAACAAGGCAGTAAAAACATTATATTTAAGAGTGTATAAGAGAAAAGTCAAACCGTACATTAGAACTTTAATGAACTAGACTATTTCAATAATGTAATCTCTAGAAATATATTAGGATCAAGACATGATATGTTAGTGAACATTACTATCAACATATTCTATTTCAAATTACTATGTTATGTTACTTTACAAGATGCCAATCTAATAAAATTCAAATAAATCAAACTACTAAAAGATTAAGAATTGCAACCAATTCTGTTACTTGGATGTATAGATGAAAAAAGAATGACTCTGGTGTGAAAAATAATAAGAAGGACATATTATAAGCACAAGTGAAATGAAAGAAAGGATGTGGAATCAGAAGATACTAGGAGAAAGCTATCCTCATAGTCATACTTTCCGGAATATATAGTAATATTTGATTTGGGGAGTCAAATAGCTTTTGCATGGAAGACAGGAACACTGTGAACTTAAAATGAAGACAATTTAGTGAGAGAACGACAAAGACTACATAATTTATTAAAAGGAATGTCAAAAATACTGAGCCCTGAAAAAGTTATTTTATTTAAAAAAAATTGGCAAAATTATGAAACCAAATATGCAAACAGATTTTTATTTAAATATTTCTTTCTGTCCTAATTCGACTTAAAATCCGAATAAATTTTAAAATAGATGGAAATTCCACATTCAATGGTCCTGTGCTTCGAATTTCATTTTTAAATTATTTGATGCATTCATGCATGATTTGAAAATACCGTGCATTCTTTTACCAGTGTACACCTTATTGCAAGCTATCATGGACTATTTTAATAGTTACACCAATTTGATTTTAATTTTGTAAAGCTAAACTATTTTTGTAGTTTAGGTTATTTATGTACATATATATGCTAAATATTGTATATAATATTTAAAATCAAACAGAAGTGTATACAGATAAGCTAGCAAAGAAATCATCTCGTCAATATTGTCAGTTTCATGTTTTCAAATGCAACTGTAATAAAAAACTAAGTCACTACAAAATTATATTAAAATTTATTACTAAAAACCATGATAATAGTATTTATGCATACATAATAATATATTAATAATTATAAAATTTTAGTGTTATTATAGCTGTATGTACCTGCAAGTCGAACTGACTAATACTTATTGATAACATGAATACTTAGCTTGACTAATGCAATTATAGATATATTTCACTGCAATAATTATATAATAATGAATATGTTCTAAAAAAATATAAAAGTAAGTATGTAAATCTATAAATCAGAATATAGTAAATGAAATTAATCAATAATTGCATTAACATAATTTAATCCCCTATTATATATTGTAATGTGTCCAATGTAATTATTATAACTATTATAAATTATAGAGTATAATTTATTCAGTAATTTAAAAGTTTTTGATTGCTATGTGACTGACTTATATGATTTATTGTAAATGACATTATATTTCGAAATTTAACATTGTAGACATTACACTATATATAGTGTAATGTCTACTATGCTAAATTTACTATGGACCTATAGGTACCTTATCAGAATACAAATCTTTATTATTTCATGATAATGTAAACTACTTTTATTATATATACCTATATGTACAAAAAATGTTATAACATAAATAACAATGTAAAATAAAAGTATTATTTGATCCAATTTATTAATGAAAAATATTATGTAATACTTAGCATATTTTTTTCAGATCAAGAATTACAAAAATAAATGCTTATATTTGTTAGTCAAATTTAGTCAAATTCTACATTAGATTTTGACCATCAATTACACATCCTATTCTGGCTAATTAAACTACATATGAAACAATTGTCTCATACATGTATTAGACAAATTATAAGAATACCTCCCTCCCACTGCAAATTGTGTTTTACAACTAGTAAAACGTGAAACATGTTTCTATACACAGAATAGATTGGTTATGTTTGATTAACAAACTGGTTATTGTAATGTAATGACAAAATATATTGTTTTGATATGTTTATTTTGATACTTTTGTATAATTACATAATGTTAGTATAACAATTAATTATTATTTCGATTATTACTCCTCTATTTTGGCTACATTGTACATTGGACCAAATGGTTAGGTTATGGATTGGATGGCCAATTAAGTCAAGGATAATAACAAGATCAATAGTCGAGTGCACTTTTTTATATATGTTACTTTGTTTGAATCAGAGAAAACAACATTCTTTGTGGCAGGCCATATCGTATTGTAAATGTACCTAAGATAATCAAATTAATTTATTAATTTATTGTGTAATTGTTGTTGCTATTTGTGATAGTTTCTCTATCTTCTATTAACATTTTATTTCTTCTTTTGCATTCTTTTTACTTATATTTTCATTTTTATGGAAATCTTTGTCCTTTAAATTTTTATTTAACCCTTTAAACCCGGATATACAAAGTAATTGCCACATGCATCCTATGGCTGTATTTTTTATTTGAATATCAAATCACATGATTCTAGTTTTTTATTGGCCGAATATTTGATGTCACATTTATTATCATATCAATCAATGAAAATAACCTGCAGTCACTATAGGTACCTTCTGTACCTATCTAAAGCTAAAGAAAAGTACCTATATATTTTTTGTGGTAATGTACGTGGATGGATATATTCAGATATGGTTTAGAATAATAAACTGTTTTTTAGAAATATTATTTAGCATTAATTATTAGTTAGCTAATATAAGGAAGATACTCTTATATATATGCTATCTAAAATGAATACTTTATTGTACCTGAATCAATAAAAACAATATGTTAAAAAATCTAGAAATAGAAAAGGTATTGTTCCTATCTTCCCATAATAGATTGATAAAACAACCAATTATATTAGCATTTGCCTTATTATTTACGCGCAAGTAACATACATTTATATGTTTGTTTCTACCATTATATGGTTTATTTACAATTTATTCCATTTCATTTATTTTATAGAGTCAACATGCATAAATAGCATAGGCAATTTGGTAAATTACATACAAGTATAAAGATGAGCAAAGGCAACAAAACAATTAGCTCAATTATAATGCAGTATATTACATCATATGAGCACATGCATAGCAAAGTAACAGTGTACAGGAATGAGAATCGACAGCGGGTGTAAGCACAAAGATAAGGAGACATATAACAGACATTTAACTATAAGGTTTGGTGATGAAACAGGCCCCTAAGCAAAGACCAGGTTGTACAGGACACTCCATGCACACCATCCTAGTTAGACGGTTAGGGTGTGTATTTGTTGCAGTGGGGGGGGATGTTGTCTGGCATATGTATTACAAGTAGAATTGGAGCAGGACCTTGTGCAACATGTAGCTAGGACTGAGGGAATATAACTCTCCTCAAATGAGAGAAAAGAGGAACCTTTTAAAAATTTCTGATCTATATTAGATTTTAGAGATATCTACAGCAACATGTTATATACATTTTAAAATGTGTAAAAACTAATTTTATGGATACATATCTATTTGTGCAATAATTTTTCTAAATAACATTTTTACCAGAAATTATATAAAATTACTCATCAGAACAGAAGGTTCTCTTCAGCAGTTGGAGAAAAAAGGATTGAAGATAGGACCTTTTATCATTAGGATTGATATCCTCTCTTGTGCAGAATCTTAAATTTTTCAGGATAGACAGAAATCTGTCTCTAGACATTGATCCTGGACAACTGAAAAAGTTAGATGCATGTAGAGTTGACCACGAAATATACTGATTTACATATGTCGAACTTATAAGAAAGCCCCATATACAGGACCACACCAAACCAGTGCTGTAGCTCAACTACATCTGATTTTCTACACTGAATCATGTTCCCTGGAGGTGGTGGCTGCTGATCACCTTGATCATTTGTGCAATCTACTAAAAAATGCCACAGATCGTTCAGTAAAAGTAAGTGTTATGAAGTCTTCTTTGCTTTGAAGTTGATCTACATCAATGTGAGGTAATAAGCCATGAGCTCCAAGAAACTCTGGAACAGGCAAATTTCGTATATCTTTGCATGGAAAAACCTCTTCCCAGGCTAGACCATCAGATGCATAAGATGACGAATACATTGATAGCATATGATGACAAAGATTTGATAACACTAACTACAATTGATGGTTTACTTATATTTTACAATATAAATAGAAATAGAAAAACTCAATAATGTTATGTGTAAAATTTGAGCCAATAGTAGTGCAGCTATATCGGTGTCATATCAATAAACCTGATGTCAAAGGAATTATTTGGCCAATAAGAAAATAAACCCCTTTTGTGCTACAGTTGTTTAGTAGAAAAGCCCCTAGCTCTCTATGGGTGTTCAAAGCAACAATTCCCATATACAGAATGCTTTTTATTCCATATGATGCTATAGAATTTTTTTTATAGCCATGGATCCACAGCTAAATTCCTGCACACACGCCTGTAAAGTTATAATAATATGTTGGTAGGGGTGCTGGCTCTGTGAAATCATTATCCTGTACTCCTTAACTTTGACATAATGTGAGAGACTGGACAAAATATTCTCCTCTAACAAGAATGGCTACATTAACAAATTCATCAAATGTACATCAATTTAAAGGGACAAGACTGACAGACAGAAGGGCCTTCGCCAGATGCTATCAAAAGCAATGTCCACAGGAAAGGTTGGCAGAAAATCTTTTGTAACATTCTCTTCTGCAACAGCTCAAAGTGTCTTCTTTGGTGCCCAAACCACTGCAGTGTGCCAGGAAATGAAGAGGCAGACACCACTGCCAACTTGGGCACCAAAGAAGATCAATCATCTGATGAATGGAGCTAACAACACTGCTAAAGCTGCCATTAGAAGAAACACCAGGTCCAGGAAAATTCTACACCCCCATCTAGCCCTTTTCTATGGAGAAAATTGCCAACAAGAGAAGCTAACCTGACAAGACCAAACCAAGTCACTATGAGTAGACTTAGATACAGCCACCATCAGGACCTCAGAGTCTGGCAGAAGAAAGTCGGAAGATCCAAAGATGACACATGCAGACTTTGTCAGATGGATCCTGAGTTGTCCATTCACATCCTCAACGACTGCCTGCCCTGTCTTACTTCCAGGATGGCATCCTCTCGATCCACACTACCCTCAATGATGCTCAGACCTGCCTTAAAAGGTGGAAGAGCTGGAAGGCCTGTACCACCTAACAACAACAAAATCTGCAACAGCAAAGGTATTGATATGCACTAACAGAAAATCTGTGCTGAAAAGACTCAATAGGAGTTAGTTCAGAAAAGATTTAGAAGTAGGAATAGTGTGGGAGAAATTAATGTTAGAGTTGTATTGCCACCTTATACCTCAATGGGCCACTGGGCATTGTGGCTTACTGAGAATAAAATCTCAGATGGAGAAGCCCAAACTTGCTACAAACTAATAGGGCCCAGTAAGTGGGGTGAGCTCATATTAAAAATAAGTAGGGCAAAAAATGGGACCCATTGAAAACTTTTAACATGTAATTTGTGGAACACACATACAGAAAAATAACTTGGTGATACACTATAGTATAATTATAATTTGTTGTCCATTGTTAGAAAATATATACATATGTATAACCAAATATGTATCCCCTGTTATATATATATATATAACCACTTATATCTCAACTAGCAGCATACAGAATAAAATATATCAAATTGTGTGTATGAATGTGGAACAAGTTATAATTCTTTTAAATATTCTATGTCTTCAAAAGAGGTACACATAATATTTCTTTTTTAGTTTGGAAAGATCTTATGCAATAAACCTAATTTGCAGATGGAATATTATTTTCATTCAAATTCTTTTATCTCAAGGGCTTGTATCTTATTTTCCAGTTAATCTTCGTAATCTTCTAGCATCATCACTTGACTCAAACAATTTGCTTCTTTAAAGCAGGCAGTCACATTGCTTAGAGAATAGATGGTTCAAAACATCACATATTGGATCATTGCCACCATTTACAGCTCTGGTGTGGTCTTAGATCAATTGTTAAAATATCAAAGATTGTTTCTTTGATTTTGGTTAAAAAACATCTATTGACAGAGAAGCCTTTCTCAACAGATACCCAATCATGACTGTGGCAAATAACAAATTTTATGAAAATGAATAAGCTCTAGTAGTGCTTGCTTAGTATAGCAAAGATTCATCAGGAGCACATCCAGTCTCATATCTGATTGATTGAATGTTTTGACATTTTCTTGAACAAATTGATCAGAGCACATAGCAAAAAACTGAGGCATTGTCTGATATGCTTTTAATACAGTCAGCCAACTATATCAACATGACCCAAAGCTTTGTCCAATAGCTAGTTTTTGGACATTTTATCTGCTAGCATTACAATACAGCTTAGTCCAGACTAGCACATATAAAACATACAAAATAGACAAACAGATGAATAAAAATTAAAGTTGTTTTTAGATAGAACAAAAAGATTTTGTTTGAAGTCAAAAAGAAAGTTTATTCCTAACAGTTTTAACTGAAAGGTGAAAGAGGCAGAGGAGAAAATTTGGCTATTTTGCCAATCTTTTTAGGGAGTGGAATGACTATTGTGCCATTGTTTTCAGATCATGACTCCAAATACATTATAATTTAATGCAATTATTAATATCAAGTATTTTGGTTTATTTGGAGTCATGATCCAAGAACAATGGCACAATAGTTATTCCACTCCTTAAAAGGTTTTGCAAAATAGATTTTCAAAGAATTAATAATATATAGTATGTTTTGTTCAACACACAAAATATGACAACAATAGACTAAGCAAATGTAAATTATCTAAATCTCTAATGTCTCCATTGTTAATTAACTATCTATACTTTGGAGGTGGTAAATTCTTTGATCATATTTTATTAAGTTAAAGGGCTGCTAAGTTACATAATATATACTCTAGTTGATTTAGGGTAGCACAGTTTTCACACTGAGTTAAAGATGTGGGAATTTAGTAATAACAGGCACCACATGTGTGGCAGTAAAAACTGGTAGCTTTGTGAATACAGGCATGGAAATAGTTACAAAGTAGGAAAACTAATAATAGTAATATGTTTGCCAAATACCTAGTTTAAGGTGGCATACAAACTCAGATGTGTTAAATAATACATCATTCTGCCTGAAGTTAATTTATATGTGTGCCTCTAGAAAAAGTGACACTTATGGCAACATTCTCTATTAGGTATGTTACACAAAATTAAATGAGTAAAAATCTTTTCTTGGCAAAGTATAATGGAGTTTTCTCTACATGTTGCCTATGAAAAGAGCACTCACCAGCTGGAGTAGGGAATTTTATAAACTACTTACCTGGCATTAAAATCACCAACCATGGGTGATCGTTTTTCATCTCTGCATCACAACTCAAGCCGATGATGTCATAAAGTTTAACTTTTTTACTGTTTTGCATTCATTCATACTGTCATTTTAAGGGGTCATGGTTTTGTCCAATTTCATGAAGCTGAGATTAAGTGTTGAAATAACTGTCTGAAAATGTTATATGTATATGTGTAAATATTTGAAAATAGTTAATTGTTCTATTATTAATTACCATTCAATCTGTTTATGATATATAGTAAATGACTTGATAATTTAAAAAGCAGAAATAGTTTAACAACTAAATCAATTTTGTTTTTTGTAATATTTGATATATTTAAAAAAAATAGTAATAGTTAGAAAACTAATGACAATGTAATATATTGCAATATATATACTAACAGTTATATATAAATATATAAAAATTATAAATTAAGAATATATATACATATACCAAAACAAGCAATACCAAAAAATTAAATTCAGGGTTCCCACAAAATATGTACAAAATATTTCCTGGTATTTTCAAGGTGTAAATATGATATTTAAGGTATACATTTGCAGGCCAAAATTAAATGTTAATTTTACATTAAGTATGCGGCCACAAATGGCGCTGCCACCTCTCCCCTCCTTCGATATTTTAATTGACCAAAAACTGCCATTGCGACCGAAATGACTACTCCAAAGCCACTGAACTGTTGTAAATACTCACTATTACACAGAAAATCTAGTTAAAATACAATTAAACTAAATTAGTAAATAAGAAATAACAGGAAAAGTAAGGAAGTGAATATGATATTTAGAATACATCTTAGTACACACAATCATATTGACATGCAAAAAAATTGTTGGATGCATAGAAAAAATTATATATTATATATAGGAAAA
>JAYRBW010121935.1:0-16938 GCA_036023295.1 Invenusta paracnida
GGAATCCCCGCCAGTCCCATTTTATTAGACTGCATAGCAAGGGGCAGTGTTGTCAGTAGCTCTTTCTGCAAGGAGCTTCTGGCTCTGGACCTCGCTATAATATCACAGCTTTAAGCTGTTCCGAAAAACCCTGTATTAGCTTGTTCTGCAACGACAGCCATGCCATGCTAGCCGCGATGGAGAACAACGGCCAGGCCACTTGTGAGACTAGCTCTCATCGTGTGATAAAGTGATCTTACAGTGGATCCTCAGTCATGCTTACATTCCGGGAAACATACAGGCGGTTGGTCTAGCTAAGGAGTTGAGTGGCTAGTATCGATTTGTTAAGGCATATTACCTTCAACAGCTCTAATGCCTTCATCAAGAGGTATGAAATCAAATCCCCAGTCACTCACAAAAGGACACGTAAGGTTTACAGTGTCAATAGCACACGAAAGCAAACTACACTTTTAGCCTAGCTATGGAGTGGGCCCTGTCGAAAATTCAGGGCATGCAACTCAATCATAAATCTAACTACAACCCCCCCCTGTACCATATGTGAAGACAAAATCCACTCCCATGAACACTGGTTCAATGAATGCCCACGCACATCCAGGGCCAAATTAGATATTTTTGGAGAGATCGACCTGCCCTTCGCGGTCCTCTACATCAACCCCGAGGGAACTTCCTAGTTGCCGCGGCTTTCGACCTTAACCACAACAACAAAAACAACATCACCAGCAGAGGAACTATGAAACAGTCGCGGGGTGTCCCCTTGTACGACTCATGGATCCTCCGAAAACCAGCTTCTACTTTTTTTGTCTGGGAAACTTCATCACACTTAACATCTTCGAGATCACCTTTATGATCCTGCACTCCCACGCGCACAGCATGGGCTTCGACAAGGTCTCTAGAAGTAGGTTGATATTATTGATAATTACTGTTAATATCCAAAAATGGCAAATAAGTGTGTAAGCTCTTATCATAACTAAACTGAACTAAAAATAAATTGTATTAACTCTTAAAAATATATATTTGACATGAGCTAACAACGATTTTTTAACTTACAACTACATTAGTTACCTATATTATGTTCACACTTTTGTTTTATAAATATAATATTCTAATTATGAATTAAGGAAATTGATACATTTTAAAAATTATACTCTAAGAATGATAATGAAGTATTATTATAGATTTTTAGTTTTTTACTCTATTATACAAAATATGAATTTCAAGTATTGAAATATACTATTTAGTATGCCTCTACCTACAAATTATAGATGCAATTTTAAAATACTGAACAATATATAATTTGAGTTTAAAAGGTAAATGAGCTAAAAATATACGATACAAACACTGAAACATATATTCCAAAATTGCATTTATTGAATTATATTTATTTCTCATTGGCTAATTGATAAACTTAACCTGTCACCACATCACCAGATATCGCTCTGCCCAGATCGACACAGGTGAACGAGTAATGTTTTACCAAGGTAGTTCGGATTTGGTCAAATATTGGTCTACTTATAACAAACTACATGTGCAGAAATCTTTCTCAGAGCGTAAGAAGGAAAATTAAAATTACATGAATAAATATAAGTAAATATAGCATTAATACAAAAAACAGACAGTGGAAATATAACAACGCAGGTCGACGTCACGCATGATCTTGTCTTGTCTACGTTCAGTCAATAAATCAAGTGCTTAAACATGAAGTAGAATCAGTAAAATATTATGCAACCGATTAGAAAATAAAACAAGATAATTTTTAAATGCGTGTTTATTATAACGAGATATACCATGTGCAGACAATCTTTCTCAGAGCGTAAGAAGGAAAAATAAAAATACATGAATAAATATAAGTAAATATAACATTAACACAAAATACAGACAGTGGAAATATAACAAAATAAAGATATGTTGAAACTCTTCAGAAAAAGAAACTTAAGTGTGCGAGATAAACATTAAGTACAAGAGGACAGCAAGATATCTAATAAAAGGTTTAATAATTTAAAATATTTTAAAATTTAAGAATTTTCTGAATTTTAATTTTTTTAAAGACCTTTCTACGAATTTAAATATCTTTTCTGGAGTAAAACAATTAACAGTTATCACACAATTATATACCACAACCTTTCACATATGTTAAATGTGTGCGTCCTCGCTCGATTTTTCTTAATTTAAAATTTAGAACAAATTTTATATAAAGTGTAATATATTTCGAGGAAACTTCATTTGAAGATTATCTATCTCTGTGACTGTTGAGTCAAAAATTTATTTTAAATCCGTAAAACAAAATGACACCTGAAATTCGAATAAAGTAACACAAATTCTTCAAATATAAAAAATATTCAACTATTAATCACTTTAATATTATTTCAGACCAATTTTTATATCGATATCCTTTAAACCTATTATTGTATATGCTACCACTTAAAATTCCCTTAAATGTTTTAAAATTATATTTTTTTTTCAAATAGAACTTGATGCACAGTTTCCAATTGTTTAATTGAAGAGGAGTTATAAGATTAACAATTATAGAACATATAATTGTTATAGTTACATACAATTATTTAGTAAAATAAGGTATTGAAAAATGTTTGCGAAATATGCACAACAAATATAATATGACATATATACATTAAAGGAATTACAGTTAACTTTTTGACGTAGACTTAAATAATGATTGTGCTAGTATATATTATGGTTTAAGTTTGAAAATACTTTGTCAATTAGTAAATATTTAAGATTTCATTGTAAAGTTATGTTCTTTAAGTTTTGTTGTTTCGTGAAAGGAAATATTAAAAACAAGTTATCATGATGACGGCCAAAGTCGTGTATTCTGTGCATCTAGCGACGGCAGGGGATCTTCATGCATTCTTTGCGGAATGCTGACATTCGCCAAAAATAAATGAGCCAATTAATACTCTCTTGAAATAAATATGGCATACTCATGAAATGAGCAAGACCTTCAAAGATGAAGGTTCCTGGTCCAAAATCAGCAAGAAGAAGTAAAGTGTGGCAAATTGACTGAGGAACGGCTGAGACTATAAAAGCAAGTGAAAGAATTACAATTAGAACTGTTGCCTGGGTTTCACTGGAGGACATTCCCTTATCAGGGGCTACAGTTCCACCTGTGAGTGTTTTTCGATTACTGTGGACCAACTTAAGTTTAATAATAAGCGCCAGGTTGATTACAACAATAGCGGTTGATTGGACAAGGCCATTCTGCAAAAATAAAGCGTAAAATATGATCAATGACAAGTGGGGATTCTTGTAGGAGCACAAAATTCCACCATCTAAAGTCTTCATTAGCCGCACAACGAAAAGCAAAGGACTTGTTAGAGCCAAAGAGAATGCTAGAACACCTATGCAAGTGATCCAAGCCGATTTGTTGGTTAAATTTCGCAGTTTCAATGGGAAAAAGACCATCAAGCAGCGGTCAAGACAGCCTGCTATGAAAAGAAAACTTGCGAATGTGACAGTGAATGTTGACAGTGTGATACTGATCGTACAATAAATTGGGCTTAGGAGCGATAAAGGGAAAAACAACTTTCCGTTAGTAATGTAGTCCAATCCTTTGTAAGCAAACATGAACAAACAACCATTCATAACAAGATTCATGAAATCGGCAATCGCGATGAAGGTAAGATAAATCATTTGCCTTGTTCTTTTAGGAACGCTAAATAAGAAGATGTAGGCGATATGAAGGTTGCTAATCAGACCAAAGAGCAAATAGAACGGTAATATATAACCTGAGATTAATTCAGTTAGCATGGTAATGTCGCACCAACGTTTAACATAAGCAGGGCTTTCCGTTGTGTTGTAAACATAGTCGCAAAATAATTTATTTGATAAGTCTTTTAGATAGTAACTGTAGTCAGTCGTATCGTTCATATTCACTTTGGAATTTGTATCTCAATTTATTTGAAAAGAAATAGTTTACTTGAAAGTCTGTCAAGGTTTAATACAAATTAAATTAACTCCATATATATATATATATATATATGCGTATACTGAATATTCATTGGTTAATTTCGTCCCGAAAAATTGGCCAATATACGTAGATTTCAAAATGTATCAACTTTAACGTCAGTGATGCTAATTAGGTACTATTGGCTAAAGCCTTTCACACATTTTTAGCAAATAATGACAACGAAACTTTTAATAATAGTAAATTTGATTAAATTTTGATATTTGCGTTACTTTTATGTTGGTATCATACAATCTGATGTTAACTATTAAAAAGGTAGAACTGTAATTTTTATAATTCTACAATATAAATTGTCAAGTACAATTTTAAGCTTATCAATATTTGATTACAATGCAGATCAATTGTTCCATCAACGTCTATTGTCTATAATAAAGGAATACACATTATTGACGGTTAACTGTTAGTAATTAAATAAATAACAAACCCATCGAAATAAATTACTATGAATTAAGTTTAAAACATTCTTGCAAAACTGTAGAAATGATATGCTTTATAGATGTATGAATATTTTTCCGTAGGTTACAGTGTGTTTCTTATTCCATATTAGTGTACACAGGGGCTAACTGCAGGGGGTACAGCAAAGGCCTGCTTTAAACAAAAGCTTTCGGATTCGTTCTGGTTAACCCTGATTCGTCCCGAATAACAATATTAACTCTTTCTTGGCTGACAACAGTGCTATATATAAAGGCGCCTCAAAACGTTCGTTTGAATTTCCAGGTCTGACAGATGACTCTGGAGAAAAGTTTCAATGTGCTGATTTTTATGATGCAAAAATGAAGCCATCATTGTTATTGAATTGTCAAAATTCAAGGATCGACGGCAATCTTTTGCACAAATTGCTTTAGTAGCATTTACAAATATTTAGAAATTTTTTTACAAAAAAAGCACAATTGCCTGTATTCTTAAGAAAAATATCCAATTCGAAATATTTGCATTTTATTTGTATTAAAACTATATATAGAATTGTATCACATAATTATAATGTATACAAAATGTCATATATACATATATACATTGCAATTACTACTATAAATGCAGGACGGTCTTCACGTTTTCAGTGATATTTAAACCATGAGGCCGATTGTTTACTTAAAATAAATCATTGAACCACTTCATAAGCACAAAAATTTTAAATTTTTGAAAGGGAATATTGCATTGAAACACTTTCATAGTATCGTTTTGTATTATTTAATTTTTACTTAGGTTCATATCTCAGTTACCAAACCGGCATATACGTCCCTTGCTACGTCCCAATATACTTCCTGTAGTGCTTGCTAATCACTATGCCACTGAGGCTAATGAAATTTTTATTTTCATATTTTCTTTATTCATAGTTTTCCTATCTAATCTCAATGTATGTAAAAAGATAATATACACGCGGAGTTTCATCTTCGTATATATAAGGAGGTAGTATACATACGGAGATCAGATGTCAATATCCGTATGAATACTATGAATAATGTTATAATATCAAAGCGGCGTTTACAGACAATAGCATAATTCTATGTCTAATTGATACCTAATTTAATATGATTATATAGAAAATAAAGTTCTTTTTTGTAGGTGTAGTGCTTGGACTTAACTGATATGACCACCGCTGGAGGTGGCGAATGTGCAATATGCAAGGGATCAATATTTGATGGTCAACCCTTAATAACAGTTTCAAAGGACTGAAACATTGGCCGATGCCAGTATTACACGTGATGATGGCCTCGCTGGTTTGTTTTCTAGCTATGAAAAGTGAAGTTACATGTACAGTGCAAAAAAATATATATACATCTACATTGTCTAAAATGAAGGAAGCCAAAACTAACTAATTTCCCAACTCACTTCGCTGATATGAACCATCTATCTTCGATTTCAAGACTCATTGTCTTTAGTTTGCTCATAAAATCACAAAACGAGAACTTTCAACTATTCGTCATGTAACAGCTTCTAATTTCCAAAACACTGTGTGTGAACTAGAGATAAATGGAAAATATGCATGGGGAATAACTGTACTCACTAGAATCAAACAAGTAATTGATGTAATTGCTGCAGAGAGAAACTACCATGCCTCATGCATTTCGTCTAAACATAAAACAAGTTTCGAATAAAGATGAGAATGTGTATAAAAGACATCTCACAGAAAATGTCAAGAAGAAAAATGCATTTATGCAACTATATGATTAATTAGAAAACAATGAAGTGTTCCAGTATTCGATCGTAGAATTAGCTGAAACATTGAACAGTTTTAGTGAAGATAAAGAAAACTATACTTAAACACATATGAAAACAATATTGTTGTCACACTATGGTGATCGAATTTTAATCTTTGAGCGAGTGGAAAATCCAGAATTGTTTCATTTAAGACACAACTTTTTATGTTCTATATAAAAAATTGTTTGTTGATATTCGATCGAATATCCAAGAAGAACGTTTACGTATTGTGAAAGCTGCAGCTGATATTGTTCGTGAAGATGTCTAAGAAACTGTTACTATAAGGGTTGGTCATCAAATAATGATCCCTTGCATATTGCACATTCGCCACCTTCAGGGGTGGCCATATCAGTTTAGTCCAAGCACTACACCTGCAAACAAAGCAAAAAATATTACTTTATTTTCTATATACTCATACTAGATTAGGTATCAATTAGACATAGATTTATGTTATTGTCTGTAAACACAGCTTTTATATTATAACATTATTCATAGTATACATACGGACATTAACATCTGATCTTTGTATGTATACCAACTTTTTATACATATATAGGCAGATTAAACTACTTATGTATATTATTAGTTTACATACATTGAGATTAGATTAAAAAAACTATGAATCAAGAAAATATGAAAATAAAAATTTCATTAGCCTTAGTAGCATAGTGATTAGCAAAAAATATGGAAAGTACATATATATTGAGACGGATATGCAGGTTTTGTAACTGGTATATAATCATAAGTAAAAATAAATAATTCAAAACGATACTATGAAAGTGTTTCAATGAAATTTTCCCATTCAGATATCTCAATTGTTATGCTTATGAAGTGATTCAATGATTTTTTGAAAGTAAACAATCGGACACTTGGCTAAAATATCACCGAAAACGCGATGTCCGTCCTGTATTTATAGTAGTAATTATGTATATAAATGTATATATATACAACATCTTGAATACATTATAATTATATGATACAATTCTATTTAGTTTTAATACAAATAAAACGCAAATATTTAGAATTGTATTTTTTTTTAGAATACATGGCAAATGTGCCTGCATATATCTCTGGAATTTTTGTAATAACAATTTATGTATATTTCTAAATACTACCATAGCAATTTGTGCAAAAGAGTACCATCCGACTTTGAATTTTAACAATTCAAAAACAATGTGAATATACATAAATCTGTAAAGTATATAATTTCTACAGTTTTGCAGGAATGTTTTAAACTTAATTCATAGTAATTTATTTCGATGTGTTTGTTGGTAATATAATAACTAACAGTTAACCGTCATTAATTTGTATTTCTTTAATTATGGACAATAGACGTTGATGGAACAATTTATCTGCATTGTACTCAAATTCATTGTACATTATAATCGTACTGACAATTTAAATTGTAGAAATATAAAAATTACAGTTCTACCTTTTAATAGTTAAAATCAGATTGTATGATACCAACATAAATGTAACGCAATAAGTTTTTTAAATATCAATATATAATTAAAGTTAATATAATTAATTGTTTTTTGGCGTTTATGTGTGAAAAAATGTAAAAATGTGTGAAAGACTTTAACCAATAGTATCTAATTAGCATCAATGACATTAAAGTTGAAATATTTTAAAATCTACATATATTGGCCAATTTTTCGGGAGGAAATTAACCAATGAATATTCATCATACGCATATAGTAATATATATGGAGTACATTTAATTTGCAGTAAACATTGCCAGACTTCCAAGTAAACTATTTATTTTCAAATCAATTGAGATTCAAATTCCAAAGTAAATATGAACGATACGACCGACTACAGTTACTCTCTAAAAATACTTTCACATAAATTATTATGCGACTATGTTTACAACAAAACGGAAATCTCTGCTTATTATAAACGTTGGTGCGACATTACCATGCTAACTAATTTCATCTCCGGTTATATATTCCCGTTCTATTTGCTGTTTGGACTAATTACCAACCTTCATATCGCCTACATCTTCTTATTTCGCATTTCTAAAAGAACAAGACAAATGATTTATCTTGCCTTCATCGCGATAGCTGATTTCATGAATCTTGTTATGAATGGTTGTTTGACCATCTTTGCTTACAAAGGATTGGACTACATTACCAACGAAACGTTTTTTTCCCTATAAGCCCAATTTCTTGTACGATCGGTCTCACACTGTCAATGTTCACTCCCACATTCGCAAGTATTCTTTTCATAGCAGTCTGTCTTGACCGCTGCTTGATGATCTATTTCCCATTGAAACTGCGAAATTTAACCAACAAATCAGCTTGGATCACTTGCATAGGTTTTCTAGCATTCTCTTTGACTCTAACAAGCCCTTTGCTTTTCAATGTGCGACTGATGATAATAGATGGTACAGAATTAATTTGCTCCTACAAGAATCCCCACTTGTCATTGATCGTATTTCACGCTTTATTGTTGCAGAATGGCTTTGTCCAATCCACCGCTATTGTTGTCATCAACCTGACGCTTATTATTAAACTCAAGTTGGTCCACAGTAATCGAAAAAAACTCACAGGAGGAACTGGCGACACTGCAAAGGGAATGTCCTCCACTGAAACCCAGGCAACAGTGCTAATTGTACTTCTTTCACTTGCTTTCATAGCCTCAGCCGTTCCTCAGTCTGTCTGCAACACTATTTTTTTCCTTGATGTGTATGGACCAGCAGCTGGCTACATTGCTGAAGGTATAACTCACTTCATGGATATGCCGTATTCTTTTCAAGAGAGTATTAATTGGCTTATCTATTTTTGGCGAATGTCAGCTTTCCGCCAAGAATGCATGAAGATCCCCTGTCGTCGCTAGAATGACAGAACACATGGCTTTTGCCGTCTTCATGATAACTTGCTTCAACTATTTATTTACACAGCACAACAAAACTTAAAATACGAAACCTCACAATGAAACATTTGTTTTCTTCTAATTAACAAAGTATTTTTTATACTTGAACCATATATACTAACACAAACATTATGTATTACATTTACACAATACTGTTATTATTGTTTTAACTCTACGTCAACAACATATCTATTAATTCTTATGATTTATCTATATTCTATGATTTAGTTTATTTAGATTTTGTTAATCATATTTCGCAAAAAATTAAAATAATCGTTAAACAATTACATTGTCTGATGTTGTTGACCGTAAAACTCCTTTTTTGATTAAAATATTGGAAGCTGTGCATCAAGTTCAATTTTTAAAGAAAAACTATTAATTTAACTCATTTTACTGGATTTTGAAATGGTTGCATTTAGGAGATTAGATTTAAAGGATAAAGAAGTAATACATTGAATAAATTATATTGTATAATAGTGAAGAAATTAATAGTTGAATATTTTCCAAAGTTGAAGAATTTGTGTTCCTTTACACGAGTTTCAGATGTTATTTTGTTTTACAGATGTAAATAAAGTTTGCTCAACTCAAACCGTCATGGAGTGAAATAATCTTATAATGAAGTTTCTTCAAAATATCTTAACACTTTCGATTAAATTTGTTTAAAATTTTTAAATGAGTAAATAATAAGCGAGGCACACAAATTAAACATACATATATGTAAATGAATGTCGTATTTTATTATGTGCTTTCCTTCCGATTTATGTTTGGTTCGTTTAAAGATATTACAACTCGCAGAACGGTTTTCGATGAAAATACCTGAAATTCAGAAAATTCATATACTTTCAAATATTTTCAAATTATTAAAATTTGTAAAATATATATTTTTCTCCATTTTATAAATGTTAATCTCGCATGCGCCTACGTTTCTTTTTTTTGAAAAGTTTTAACATGCCTATATTTTATTATTTTTGTTTTGTCTGTATATTATGTTATTGCTATATTTATTTATATTGATCTGTGTATCTTTAATTTACCTTATTACACTATAAAAAAGATTTTCTGCACAAAAAACACATGACGTTATAATAAACACACATTTAAAAGTAAATCTGTTTTGTCTTCTAATCAATTTGATTGTTTTATATTATTTTAACGAGTCAACTTCATTTGATTTATCGAATGATCATAAACAAGACAAAGGCGTGAGTAACGTCGACATGTGTGTGTAGTCTGTTATTAGTAAACTAATATTTGACCAAATCCGGACTATCTCGGTGAACAGTTACTCGGACACCTTCGTCGATTTGCACAGAGCGATATCTGGCGATGTGGAATATTTTTATGTTCGTTGAATATACAAATTGATTTTAATTGGTGTTTTTTATTATCCATATCAGATCGACACATATACATATTGTATTACAATTACTAAGAAGTTAAGAAATGTACATTAAACGCATATATAAACGGGAGAATAAAACATGCCATGTTAAGAATAATATCACGTAATATAATTAAAATGTCAGGCTGATTTTACAAGAGAAATGTACAAGTATATTTTTATAGAAACTGCACTGTTAAACCAAAAATACCAGAGTTTCAACAAAACTGTACGCTTGAATCAATTTAAAGAATTTTCGTTGTCTAGTACAACTCATATAGTAGATAAATAGTAAGTTTTTACCTGTTTAGGAATTACAAATACACTTTATCAAAAACCTGTTATTATACACATACAACCCAAATATCGCTAATTAAATGAAATATTTTTATTAAACAATACTATTCCTTTAGAAAATGCTGTAAAATGTTACATAATATGTTATATTTTGTATGAAACTATATATATATAACTATATATATATATGTACATATATAAACATACATTTTAACATAATATAATTAATATGTTTTACACTTAGATTTAGAGTTATATACAAGATGACGTTTTACATAATTAATATACTTTTTATATATTAGGGTTAACATTAATGCAATTGAAAAACATTGAATTATTTATTTTTAAATATATATCAAATCAATCAATAAATAAGTAATAGATGTTAATATTTTAAGATTATTTAAGATTTTGGCAATATATTTTATAAGTTAGAACTTACTATACATCTACTATCTAATGTAATCTATCTAAGTTATACTTATAATTAAAGATCTGACTGAGAAGTACAGACGGTTCAATTCCTTTCCATTTTATTTCATGTATTATATACATACATGAATGTTATCTCAAAACAGTAGCTAAAGTGGCAGAACACTCAAGTAATTCTATAATTTAAGCAAAGTATTGATACAAAAAATATGAATTTTCTCTGCTATAGCTAAGTCAATAAATGTAGGTACATATTTTTCCAGTTTATATACTTTTAAAGATCACTATAATATATGCATTTTAAATTATATGTAACTGCCTTAAAGTTGAAATCATATTAGTATACATAAAATCCCTAATAATAATCCAAGTATACTACTCAAAATGCAAACATTAAAATATCAAAAGTGAATTAAAAATAAATACAGTAAACCCCTTTCAAACGACTCTTTAGTATATGAACTCTTCTCAGAGGAGCGACCGAAACGTTTTGCACGGATGCACTCTACATTGAAAGGAATCCCTCTCAAACGACTTCCCGTATAACGCAACAAACGACCTCATTTTTGAAACAATTTTACCAATTTTCCACCTCACAGGCGACTTTGACAGACAGCTGTTAACATTAACTTTGGAAATTCGATTATGTATAAAAACTTGCTTTATTAAATTGTTGACTTAATCTAAGCACCCTGAGTCGCAAACAGGCAGCAATCGACACATAATTAATCTGTTAATTGGGTGCATTAATAATTACCGAGTCAAACAGCGCTGTTTTCAGTCTCTACATTTAGCGTGTTGTGCTTGGAGGCTTTCCACCGAGGACGCCGTTGCTGAGGACGATGAGAACAACGATGCAACTCAACACCGAACCAACAATCAACGACAAGACAGCCATGTTCTGTGTGCATTCATTGCTTCAATGTTGACTTACGCATTATAACTTTAAGATTGAGGATATTGTGTCACGTGTTAAAAGAGAAATTCAAGACATTGCATTTTTTGGGGAAAATAAATCGTAATAAGGGATTTTTTAAGAAAACCTAAAATTATAATACGTATTCATACAGTTTTCTCTCCTATATATTTTCTTTCTCTATATATATATAACATAAATTAATAGTTACATATGTCTAGACTCGGTCTAAACTTTGAAAAACCAAATAAATAAAAACGATTAAAAAATAAATAAATTAAAAATCATATTCAATGAACTTTTTTAAACTAAACTATTGCTTTGATATTACAATGTTATACATAATCAGTTGCACAGTAACTTTTTGAACACTGTATTTGTTAAGCCAGCCACAATAACAAATCAATATAAGTCTTCAAGTAATGCATATTTTTTAAATAATTCACATTATTCTTACATTTTGCATCAATCAAAGTATTTAGCAGCTTATGAAAGTTTTACTGATATTTAGATTACATTTTTTTGTGAAAACATTTCGGTTAAAAATGTCTCGGTTATTTTTAAACCGATCATAAACAGGCAAAAATACCTATTAATTGTACCATGCCAATAAATAAACGTTGAAAAATACATTTACGATAAAATAATTGTAGCAACCTTGTTTAGTGTCACTAGAAAGATTGTGTTTTACATTTCTAACAAAAAACCAACACAACTCATTATGCAATATATTATAATTAAATTCATAATTTATATATAATACATAGTATGCAAACTTGTTTGTATTTATCAAACGTTATATAGATATAAATGTCATTACATAACGTTTGTTGCTATTATAATATTATCAAATAACAAAATTAAATATTGAGGACCATAATATTTTTTAATATACCAATTAGTTTATTTGTTGGAATTTGGGGTGGAGAAAAGTCAACGGGCAGTTTAAAAGCACAGTAAGAATTTATCGAACGGAATAAAACCAATAAATACAATTAATCATGTTTTAAACAATTTTGTACAAAACATTAAAAATAATAATTTTGTTTTTAGAAAACAAAGTAGAACAATAAGGATTTTTGTTTTTTTATTATACGGACCATTAACTTTTTGTAGAAAAGTTAGAAAGGATGAGGATAGGTTGTTGCCTGAATCCTAGGTAATTACACAAGCATAGACCATTTATCCAACTGTTTGAATTAATAAAAACCTTTCTTTTATTTTTTACCAAATATCTACATAGCTTCAATGGTCTACACTTCCAAAAATATATATCGAAACAAATCTTCCCAAATTGTTAGATCTTGTTACTGTTTTATATATATTTCGTTTGAAAACCTCTTAAGTAACAACATTCAACAAAACTGGAAACATATAAGAGGAGAAAGATCTAAAATACATAATATAAGTCTACAATTACGTTTTAAAAATTATTAAATTGTGCTTTTTTGTCAATATATTCAAAATACGCAACGTGTTTATTTGCTTCAAGAACATATAAAATTGTAAAAAAATGAAAATATACACGTTTAAACAATATTCACCTATATTAGAACTTAGGTTATTAGGCTTTCGAAAATCAAGAGATTAATAATTTGTAAATTCCATGACAACGTCATTAAGTTTAGATTTTTTCTTTCGAGTTTAAAGCACATTTTTTCTCTGTAGAAATGAGAATATTTATTGATTAATAAGTGCAGAACATTAACATTTGGCCCAAACTTTTAATTAAAACTTTTTCAAGCTTTTATTAACTTTTATCTAAGTATCTTTCTAAATAAGGACATTTTTCTCTGTAGAAATGAGAATATTTATTGATTAAGTAGTGCAAGACATTGGCAACTAATTAACCAGAATATTAAATGCAGCAAAGCTTGAAAACGCTTTATTGACAATAATCATTAAATGACAATAAGTGCTACATTATATAATATGAGTACATATTCATCACGATTTATATACAACGTATCACAAAAGAAAAAGAAAGACATGCTGGAACTCACTGTCGATAACAACGTGTATGAAAACGAAGACTTCGGAGACGAAGAGAGTGAGTCCGTAGACGCTACTAAAACGCTTCAACCCAACGCGTCCACGATCAGCACCGCGTAGAGGCTCATGTTGGAGCCCTTAGCGAGACTCACTGCCAGACAGAACACGACCAGAGAGGTATAAATTGTGACCTGAGAAGGTCAGGTGGTCAGGGGCAGAGATTCTCTTTACTGATACATCTATAGAAATTTAAATAACTAGAAGCGATGAGACAAAAGTGGCCATAGGACATGTGACCAACAAGGAAATCAGTTTGACAAAATAGTGTTAAATTTAACTTGTTTGGACAAGTAAAATGGAAGCTTTTTCGAGGTTAATTATATTATATATAAATCTTAATTTGATATTCCCCGTCAGCGTTAGTAGTAGGTAAGAAGTAGACCGCCACTCTCAGCCAACAACAATCGAGCGTGGGTTCAACTATTGACACGAACAATATAAAAGAACGCCTGCGTCTGTCTCATAACATTTGACTTTCTTCTGAGCTATTAAACGGTTATATCTCGCCGCGATGTGTCATTTTTATTTATACCGATAGCGATATTCAAGAATTTCATCATTTTCTTTATCAACTACTAGATATTGATCAGACGGAACCATTAATCTTGTCGAATACCAGTCTACCTTGTCTTTTGAGCCATACACTATAGTAGTGAATGCCAATACTTTGTCAACAACACAGCCCTGTTTTGGTAGTGTTAGATATGTTTATTTATACTGGTAAATTACTCTTTATATGTAATAATATTAAATATTTTAGCTTGTCTTTAGCATGCATGTTAGCATGTCATACTCACCATAATTGCATCATGTAATTATGCTTTTATATTGTGCTCATAATATCTACCACTCATACTACAATTTTGTTTAATAGTAAGTAACATTGTTGTTTAAAAATTAATTTTATTCGTTATAATAATAATAATAATTTGTTTATTGCAACATTAAATAAACAATGGATATTTTGAAATATTTTGCGCATATTAAAAATAGGTGTGTTATAAATGTAATAAAATATTTAAAGATTCGTTTTAAAAACTCTCTTTTCTTGTGCGAAACAGATAACTTAATACAAAATGTCAGACAATTATTTAATATATGAGACAGTTTTTAATATTTGTAAATATTATGGCAAATTTATCTTATTCTCTAATATAACTTTAATAAAAGAGCGTATATAATTAAACAATACAAAATAACTCTATATATCATGTATCAGAAATCCTACGCCATAAACTTTTATATAACTCGTATATCATATCTGTAGGAAATTTTGAAATTTTTGTATAATAAACATAGTCTTATATACATTTTAATTAAACAGGGCAACATTTCAACTCGGAATTAAAAAAAATGAAACAGTTATATTGACATATTAAATAAAATACGGTGTTTTTGCAATAATTTTTGTATACGTTTTTTAAACCTTCTAATATGAATGAAGTAAATTATCCTAAATTTTATATTAAAAAATAATTTGCTTGAGAAATGTATGCATAAATATTTATTCAATACGTTAAATAGGTTTACATATGTATAATGAAAAATGAGTTAATTTTGTTCAGAAACCTGTGTTTTACGTGATGTAAAATAATGCATATATTACATCATTGATACCTCTAACAAATAAAATTATTATTTTATTTTATTTTATTGTCTAATAACAAAAAATATAGTCTGTATAATACTGTATAGTACTAATTTTGAAATAAATAATAATAATAATACATGGATATTATTCATAAACTATCCAGAATAAATAAAAGTACAATAAATAACTATAAATGAATAAAAGGAAAATACGGATATTAGTATGGTCGTATACAGGTAATAATTTTTTCTACTTGAATGAAATAATCAACATTACACTAATCAATAAAGTAAATTACTTATAAACAGAGCATAATGGATGGAGATAAAGGTGTTAAACTTTGTTTGCAAAAGAGGCAAAATGAGTTACCGTGGCTAAATCATTGGGATGAAAGTTTAAATATTAACATTACGGTTACTGAAAAAACGAAATCTTCAAAGGATATCAGAGCCATATACGAGTATAAAGGCTTAAGTCTAATGTTATTTCCACGAGTATTATAGGTGTTGGATTTATTGTGAAGAAAAGGTTTACATTAAGATAAACTAGCTTATATAAAATCGTGTAACACATACAAATATCAAAATAAATATGTCGCCTTTCCAGAGATAAAATTTTGAGAAATGTATAACTATCATAGTAATTCAAGTAAGGTTAAAGTTACATTTGTAAAGAATACAACGTTGGAAATGTTTTTGTACCTTTACAATAGATATGTATTTTTTTAGATGTTGATTCCAAGCTGGAGTGCAGTATTCATGTGTAAGACGAATGTAGGTAATGTAAATGCGTATTAATTATGTGTGATTTGTAAATGGGAAACATTTCAAGATTAAGTGGCAGCGGTAATAAGCATTTTTTACAGTATTGGAAATTTTGTTTATGATGAATTATCACACAAACGCATTATTAAAATTATCCGGATTTAAATATACACATAAATATGATGTTTAATAAATATTTAAATATATGTCAAATTTATAAATAAATCTATTGAAGACAACACATGTAACGCATTTAAAAAAAAGTATGATGGAGAATTGGTTTGAGTAATCAGTCAATAATAATAATATATATTTAGCCACTAGAATCTGCAATAAATTACAATCAATGTGGGAAAAGAACAAATGACAAGAACCGAAAGAGAAAACAAATGAGTCTTGAGTTGTTTTTTGAATTGGACGTGGTCTTGTACTTGGCGAAGGCATGATGGAAGC
>JAYRBW010121946.1:0-16937 GCA_036023295.1 Invenusta paracnida
TGCTGAATTTTGATAATTTGATCTTCCGTGGATCTGTGTTGTCTAAACCCAGCTTGTTCTTTGGTTATAATCTCGTTTTCTTCCAGGTGTCTTTGAAGTCTTCTCAGAACTATTCTTTCCATAATCTTGCAGAGGCAGCTTGTTAGGCTAATGGGCCTATAACTTTCTGGACTGTTTTCGGCTTTTCCTTGTTTGAGGATTGGTATGATCGTGGCTTTGTTCCATTCCGATGGTGTTCTTCCTTGTTCCCAGCTGTTATTAAAGAGTCTAGTGATGAACTGAATCCCCTCTTCCGGGAGATGTTTGATCATCTCGTTAGTACATCCGTCCTCTCCCGCGGCCTTGCCATTGTTCGTGAAATCTATGGCTGCTTCCACTTCTTGTCTTGTGATTTACCTTATAATTACTTATATGACCGTCGCTGAGTACCGTATGGCAAAGATGTTAGGTGGTGATATTGCAGGTAAGTTTTTTGTCGCTTATGCTTATTAATACTAATACAATAATATTTCATTTTTATTCTTTAATATTGTAAATTGGGAAATTGATTTTCAACTTAAAGCTACCAAAAATAATATGCGCGATTTATGGGTGAAACTAGTCATAAAAAGATTTTCAGATTTTGAAAATAGTTTATATATTATGTTGTATATTTAAATATAATAAAAATCACATAATATGTTCGCATTCTTATATATGTATGCATATATAAACCAGATATACATAAACTAGATATATACTGTAAACTATTACTTAGTTTAGATAAAAATTATGAAGCCCGATATTCGTGTCTTTAATTTTAGAAATGTAGCAATAAAGAGACAAGGGTGACTAAGTCGGACAATAATTCAAATGTTACGGAATTCTGTCAAGGGGTCCCGATTAAAGATAATAGCTTAAAATGTCTCAGACAAAAATCCATTTCAAGGATATCATTTTGTTTGTAAATCGAATAATAAGTGAGGTAGTAGGTGACACTTTGTCAGATAAAACCACTCAACTATCAAATTCTTGAAACAATAAATTTTATCGGGACCTTTTACATCCACTCTTATTTACATAGAACCTACTATTATATAACATAAGATAATATTGTAACGGTGGTGTAAATGTCTATATGTGGCCCATAGATGTCAAAATATACGTAATTTTACCACTCATTTATTACAATTAAGCTACTTCTTTACGAAAAAAGACATTTTATTGGGTAGCTTTGATGGAGAAAGAATTACGGCGGACGTTAAGAAAAGCACTTGGAAGGATATACGACAAAAATAATCCCAAGAAGCTGTGTTGTATCCAAAGACTGGATGTACCTCCGAGACACAATTTAAAGCTTGCAACAATGGCAAAATTTAAAAAATAATCATATATATATAAGTAGTATAGTGTGTATTTCACGTATATGTATTCTCCATCAGGTACAAATTTAATGTTTTTTTTTGTAATGTGCGTGGCTGTATGTAGTTCCAAGTTTAAATTTGAAAGTGCGTGGAAAATTCAAAAAGTTTTGGCAGGTAATTTAACTTTTGAACTATACTAGAAAATTTTATAAATAACACGGGTTTTTGCACTAGTTTACAATTATATTTAAAGTAACAAATTTCGGAAATAGTCTTTATTAATACCTTTCTATTAATCCTAGGCAAATCATAGTCACGTGATAATTATACATAATTAACATATTTACTGAGGTATATTCAATTTCAGTAGTAAAGCAATAAATAACCGTATTTTTGGAAAAGTTGTCTATTTAAACAAAACTTTTCGCGCAAAACTCAAGTTAAAAAAGGCACGGGAAGATTTTATTAATTACGCGGGAATTTGTGCGTATGCATGCACCGAGAAAAGTTGTCTATTTAAATATAACATTTCGTGCAAAATTTAAATTTAAAAATTCATGTGGTAATTCAAATTATCCGCCCATGCGTTTTGGATTTTCCAAGCACTTTTAACATTGAGCTTGGCACCGCATACACCTACGCACAAAACAAAAAATCCCTTAATTTCTTTTAATTTGTACCTGTTGGTGGCGGAGACTGAGGGGGTTTATTGAAGTACATCTAACCATACTACTTATATATTTATATATTAAGCTATGCTTTCATACAAACATATAAGAAAGCTTACATCTACATATTAATAATAATTAATAGAGTTTACGATATCAGAGACTTCTGTAATATCTTAAACTCTTACACACTTCATTATGTTTGTAAACTATTCAATAATGCTGCTATTCATGGTTTGGTAAGTATACATATCTTTGTACCAAGTATACTACGTAGTTAGTTAAAATGTTTATTATGAATATATCTCTTTCATGCAAAGAATGATGAAAATTGGATGACTAGGAGCGAACGGTGGTCTAGTTGATAATAAAGTGTATTATTATTACAGTATTATTCATTTTCTATATAATTATTGTATAAATATTATGAATATAACTTTGTCACAGGTAAAAGTTCACTAAGAGCATTTTTTAACTAAATAGTAAAAACAACCAACAATAAATTCAAATACATTTTTATTTACAACTCGTTTCGAGACAACATTGTCTCATCTTCTTCTCTTAGTATCTTTTTAAACAGAGACAAATCTATAATTAGATTGACGGCGTCACAATATGGAACCCATCTGGACCTACTCTATAGCTAATTTCTTTTTATGCCACTTTGCGAAAGCTCGGCTTTCTAATGTTAATGTTTTGCAACCAAAATTATCTCTTCGTTACGTGACTCACATTTTCTGTGCTTTTCCTTAAAAAAAATTCTCTTCGTTCCTTCTGTTATTATTTTAAATTATGTTCTCATTCGAATCATAAACTTACTTATGATAGTTATTAGCCTGGATAGTTATTAGCCTGGATAATTATTTGTAGTTTCGCTCTTGAGTAGTAGGGATGGGGTATATCTATCAGCATCACCGAGACGAAGTGAAATGTAAACACTGGTGTCGTCGGCGTAGATTAAGTGAAACAAACCGTGGGAAGAAATTATTTCACTAATAGGATCAGTATAGAGCGTGTAGAGACGGGGACCAAGGACGGAGCCTTGAGGAACGCCACAAAATAAGTCTGAGTAGTCGGAAAGAGTAGAGCAAACAGATACTGCTTGTCGACGAGAATGGAGATACGAGTCGAACCATTTGAGAACCATTTATAATGGACATGTGTGTAGATGTATAATATAACAAATACAAGTCAAGTGTTTTTTATGTTTTTCTTTTAATTTATATTTAATTTATATTGATTATTTATGGTATTATTAGTACTGCAATATACTGTAGAAAATATATTTTTGGATAACTTGCTTAAATGATTTCATTATCTATAATAAATAAATTTTAAAATATTGTCCAAATCTATACACAATGTTATGAAAATAACTGTCGTGATATATGCATATAAATATATCTATATTTATATTTCCAAATTATTATTAGTGGAGCTATATAGCTATCCCAGTATTCCACAATTAATTTTATTGTTATATATTTAATTAGCACATGTTTTAAAAGAAAAATTGTTTAAATTTTGTTTGTCACTTTTATTATAATTCATTTATTAGATTTTACCTTTATATGCAAATACTTTTATATTTAACAAAATGTTTCGATTAGTAATAAGTATTTTTTGTATAATTTACTGCAACAATTATGTTTTGTAAACGCTTTGGATGAATTCTAGATTTGCGTTAAATATATGCACTTGTTCTGTATATTCGCATTAAACTAGATGAATAAATCCGTGGTTATAAATTTTTTTAATTCGGAAAATATGTGTTGAAAAATCAATTTACTCTGTGCCTTATTTTACAGTTTAATAAAAAAAATCTATATTAACTTTGTATGTTTCTTTACAGATAATTCTCATTAAAAAGAGAAATTAACGTGTCATGTTTTCATATATTAACTAATTAGCATAGCAAAATGAATTTATAATCTAAATGAATGATTATTTGAATCGATAGATATTGAAATCTTTACTACTGTTCCTCCTCGGCATCACCTTTTAATAATTATTACTTTAAAGTTTATAAATTTTACTATAGAAGTATATTTCTTGACTACAACATGCAATCTTTAGATGAGTTCCTCTAAATGCAACTAGGTAATTTGTAAGTAATCTCAAATTCGATTACAATTACTCAGTAAACATTTAAATGTGAAGTTTAATTATAGCGCATATTCAAAATTCGTGTTCATTTAATGGACACGATAGTTCAAATATCAAAATGTTTTAATTTTGATATCAGTTCCTACTTTCGTTCAATAATATTTTTCACTTTCGTTATAAATTTACAACTTGTTTTGTAATAATATTGTATGTCTATTTAAGTGTTCAAAATATTATTGTAAACCTAGTTTTGGGATATCCAGGTCAAACATTTTGATTAAATCTTTGTTGATGAAGAATTATTTTTTTTTGCTTATTACATTATTTGTAGGAACCGTCTGTTTTATTAGAATATATCTTCATAACTTTACAGTAAAAAGCTTAATTATTGTAAATTAAATATTTCATTTAACTATAATTTATATTCACGAATTCAATTAACTGATCGTATTAAACTCTATTTTATATATTTTATTAAAAAATAAAACTTCTTTGACTTTTTTTAAATCCTTTTATTTATATTTAACATACATTATATTGATGCATTGATATATTTCCATTGTTAATAAATTATTATGCTGTAGCTACGAGTCCTTATGAAACTTAACTGTTTTATATTAATCCATTCATAATTAGTAGTCTATTTACAAAAATGAATGTCTTCTTGCGTTGTTTGGAATTATAATCTAATTATAATTTCACTGTTTACTATTTATGTTGGGTGAATATTTTTTGACATAAATGGATTTAATTTGTTATTTCTGAATGCTTTACAAATTTTAATTGGGAAAATGTTACAAATGCTAGTAATTTGTCCTGACTAATTCCAGAATTGTGTTTGATGGCTGGTTAGAAGTAAAATTAGAAAAGTGTGAAGAAGCGGAACACCTCTTGAGTAGCGCAATTCAACTGAGGAAGACTTTGGATTCTCTACTGGATCTCAAATTGTCTGGTTAGTATGCTACTGATATCCCTTCACACGCGTACTCCTATATATTATCCACCAGCCTGTTTGCCCGAAGGGCTATTAACATGTTAATTTTGTGCAGATGTATGTTTATTGTAGCTATATGGGTTTTAGCATGTGTAATATGCGGACAGGGATGCTGTTTATAAAGTTCAAAATATATCTTAGGTAGGTACTATGTGTGTCGTGTGTCATGTGAATTATAACTTCTTAGGTACGTATCTAACTATATATTTAAAACTTTACTAATTATCGTAATACATGTGGCGTTTTATAATTGTTAGAATATGTCCTTGACTAATTTATGTTTAGAATATACTACCTTTCTTTATAATTGTATTTTCAAAAAAGGGGACGTATTTTGTTTTTGGTCTATTTTACTGTTAATATTATAATATTGGATTAGGACGAAAGTCTAGGAGTATGTACATTCCTCTGAACCTTCCCGGAAATGGATTAAACTTTCAGCAGTACAATGCGCCGCCACATACAGCCCTCAAGACAAGGCGGTGTTTTAGGACAAATACCCGAATGTCCTACCATGACCTGCACAATCTCTAGGTTTAAATTCGATTAAAATTCTGTGTTCGTTAGAAGTAGGCTGGCGTGAGGTTCATGGATTTGATAGATTGTTGCAATCAGTGGAAGAAGTTTAAAGTAATCTACCACAAGAACTTCTTGATAATCTTGTGTCCTTTATGGCATGGATAATTCAGTTCGTTGTTGCAGCCAATGGCTGTGCTATCCCTTATTAAACTATGGAACAACATCAAATTTTCGTTTTAAATTACTATAATTATTTAGTATGTTTTATCTAACATTTATAATTGATTCATTATATTGTAGTATGCTTTAATTGCATAATTTAAATTATGTTTTATATTTATGAATGCGTCGTTTTTATCTGACGGGGACGTATAACTTTATATACATATGTACAATAATTTTCTCGCACCTATACGAATTTTATTGTTTTATTTATTGAATCAATTACGTAACACTAACCATATTACATACGTAACCACTATTACTAGACTTATGACTAACATTTCTACTATAATATTATACATTTTAATCAAATTGTAATTCATTAATGTAATCTCATGACTTGAGAGTAAATCTCTGTTAGCTGGAGAATATAACCTTTGTATTGCAATTACAAACTTTAAACTACCTACCCTTTTATTAATAACACTTGTTCAAAATGTAAACTTTAACTTTGTATATTATACCCTTCTACCCACTATTTTAGAAATCAAGCACCAAAGCTTCTCTCGCGAGGACGAGTCTGCGGGTAACTATGACAACCCGGAGTCCTCGTCATCCCGGAGGCACGATAACCATGAGAGGAGAAGCCGAGGAGGTGATACCAATGAGGAGTCTGTTGTTGGTCAATTGGAGAGGGTGCTCGCCTACAAGTTGACCGATTTTGTGAACTCACGGGCGCGCTATTCAATCCGCCGTATTCTGGCTGCTGAGTACAAACATCTCTACAAAGGACCAGGTCTGTTTGTTTATTTGACGCTTATTATTGATCAGAGATTAGAATCTTCAGCGGATTTTAAGCTAAAAAATCATTTTTTTAATTCATCAAAATATAGGGGAGGGGGGTACGAGTTTAATGTGGGCCCTTTTTAAGACCCTGTAAATTTCCTTGTCAGTGTATTAACTATTCCATAAGGACTATTTATTTTAAAATATAAAGGCTATGTAAATTATCTTAACAGTAGCTCCGTATTCGTTTATAAAGCTATAATATAGTTCTTAAAGCCGTGTAAATTTCTGTGTCAGTGGGCCCATATATTTGATACTCCATAAGGTTTATATGTTAACTATAATAAGCCATGTAAATTAACTTAACATAGGCCCCATATTCATCCATAAAGCTAATTTTTAGCTCAATTTCGCTGTAATTTTCGCTCAACCAAAAATATGAATTTCACTACCTATAATGCTTTCCAAACAATAAGACATGCATTTAAATCGAGGAAGATCACCTCTTTTCAACTGTGAAATAGATTTCACTCACGATAAAATTTATCGCCGACTATTTCTAACATAGCAAATTTAAAAATAAATATTTGTAAGTAACTAAAAAGGCTTTACAAATGTATCTTTTCGACGATACAAGTGCATTATTGAAAGTCGAGCCAAGCAAATAGAGAGACCCATAAAAAGGCAGATATGCAAGCGCGAATGAATTGCTCATCAGTGATTCATGAAAAGGAAGCGAAAATAGAAGCTTCACGAATTGGGTCTTAAAACGTCAGAGATTGAACTATATTTTGTCTGTTATAACTGTATATTACATATATACTGCCATAATGCATGCTCACAACATAGTTTTTAAATAATGCTATCATAATAAGTATATTACACACTATCTACTTTAATTTCTTGCGTATATCTTATCAAATAAGCTGTACATTACTTCACCTTGTCACTTTGTGCCGTCGAATCGACACATGGTTTCAACCAATAGTTGAACTGTTAGTTCCTAACAAATAATTTAGACATAGACAAATTACTTGTAATTAAATTGACCACTATATATACTTTTGACTCCCGTGGGCTACTTATGTATTCTTTTTGTGCTGTTCTTGATTCTGTTTTATTTCTCAACTTGTTGTTTGTTGTCCTTAAATATAAAAATTATATTATTATATAAATTTTCATCATTTCAACTATATTATAAAATGTAACTATTAGCTGTCATGAACCTTCAACCTCTCAACTCAATAAAAAGTTTAATTTCGTTAGAGGTTATATTTTATGTTATTTCTGTTTATTTTACATATTGCCATGTTTCTAGCAGCACTGCTATCATGACATAGTCCACGTCATGTAGTAAGTTTGATATATACCCGTTGTATGTCCTTTAGTTTTGCACATACATAATACTCATATTCATTCAAAGATGTTAAAATTATAAATAAATATTGTTTACATTTCGACTGTTTTAGTATTGTATATCTATAACTATCTAGTTGTATTAAGTTTTTCCTCATTCTTGGGTTTTTTTCTTTTTTTCAATAAGTTTTTCGTAATTATAAGTTATTCCATCACACCAAATTACAACAAGTAATTTACGCGGATTTTTTGTTTGCCATTCTATAATATATAATTGATTATACAACTCATACTCTTCTTTACAAAATATACTCATTGATGTGGATTGTAATGATTTGAAGTATTACTTGCTGTAATAATTTATAATTATTTTATTAATTATGTAAACATTCTGTTTATTCGTCTCTTTTATTTAATTTGTAAGTATGCTTTATATAATAAGATAATATCATCTCTTTAGATGTGTCAAAATTATGACTAGGTATTTATATTTGTTTTTTTTTCAACCATATTCTTAAATTACGTTTTCAGGTATACATATACGTTTTACATATACATATGTATATCTTTTCTTTCGATAAAATTTAATTTTAAAATTTGAAAGTATAAGATACACAAAATTGCTAATAAAAATAAGGTCTATTTAAAAGACGCATAAAAATAAAAAATCATTGTTTAATTATTTCATAAATTTGATATATAATTAAACATTCTGATTCATAATCTTGTTAATTTTTACACACTACAGAAACAAAGTATGAAAATGCAGATTGTATTTTTTAGTTCTATTTGATCTAGTTTTGTTTTAGTTCGCGAGAAATTACAGATGTTGTGGTTAAATGTATCATTACAATAGTATATATCTTGGGTGTGTAATATAGTATGATTGTTAAATTCAAAATCTACATGATCTCTATTTTTCTATTCCTATAATAAATTCTTGATCATGGCATTCATTTCAACCCACACTCCTTACTACTCCTAATGAACATCTCGATTTCGAACATTTCTCTGATGCGTTGATATTTAGTCTACAAGTTATTTATCCACCCCAGGGCTTATTGCCTCCGAAATAAACTAATATTTGTAGACCATTTATAACTCTTTATACCAATGAGACAGACTTGGGTGTCAGAGTCAGCACAAGAGGGGGGGGGGCTGGATTCCAAGCAAATTCCTGTAATATTAGCACACTCTACTTTAGGTATTCAAACCACGGAAACCTTAGCGTACATTCAACATTGACTGCTTATTAATCGATGCATGTAGAGGTTGTAAACAAACACACTTTCTTCAATTGAAAACAAATTTCCCGAGTTTTACGATATTCCTTAATAATAGTGGTTTTACTTCCTCTCTTCTCTTAAATTATCGTCTATTTCCTTTATTTACAAGAAAATGTGAATCGCTTCATTGCAACTGGTTAAGGTTGAAGTTACAACAGTCTTAATAACTACTATGCTACTGATGCTATGCTCGTAATTTCATCTTACGCGAGCTATACTTCATTTGCGTAATTTTCATTTCCGCGAATAAAAGTTCATACTAAATTATAACTAAACTTGTCTTGTGTTTATTCTAACTTAATTTTGATCAACTAAATTAAATTAGAATTTGTGTATAATTGTATATTGCTTTATAAAATGTACGTACATGCATTATGCAATATTTTAAATGTACATCTGTAACGAGTCAGAGCTATGATTTTTTATTTAATGTGTGATTAGAGCATGTTATATATGTATAATCTGTACTTACTAACTTTTTAGCGACTTTTTGTCCGAAAAGTATGAGACGTATTATATATTCTTTGAATACTAATATTATATATATTTTTAGTATATTTGGTAATCTTTGTGAGCATTTTATATCTGAAACATAAAAAAATAAGACAAATTTTGTGTGATGACGTATTCGTATAATATGCTTATTGATCTGAAATAAGGACGTAGTTAATGTTTATTTTATTGTATACATACATATATTATAATAATAATAATATTAATACTTTTTTTATCTTATACAAATATTTTAGTTTTAATTGTAATTTATATTACTTTGCTATAAAGAATCAGTATATGCACATTTTGTATGTCATTCTAGTTATATACAAATTCCACTTTTCTACTCCAGGCGCCACATCTAATACTGATGATAAAGAATCATTGAGTACAGATATATGTCCGAAAAATACGGTCAAAGGCGGATCCAGTCTTTGCGAATACGTCACATATGATTGGTAAGGAATGATGGAAATTGTATTGTTTTCTACTGGACATAAGAATCAGTACATTGTATTTATTCCTTTGAAAATATGGATTTAATTTACATATTGCACAACAAAAAATGAAATGCTACATTGATCCATAAAAATATAAATTTCATTTGAAAATATGACAATTTAAAAGTTATCTTTCGATTATAGCTTTACTTATTGTTAAATGATTAATAATGCAATAAACTATATTTTACTTTTGATTCAATTTCTATTAACTAATCTTAATAAAATACATTTTGACTAGATACAACCAAATTGTTTTTATAATGCATAAATATCACATATTTCATTTTTCACTTGTCAGCAGTATGCATATTTTCTTACTAAAAAGTTTTACTTGTTTACAGTACTCTCCATTGCACTTATAAAAAATACTTATAATTGTAGTTATCAGTCGTTTATGGCGCGCCTGGCGTGAAGTTCGGGATTTTGACGCAAATGTAAATTAACTCTGCTACTTTTAGCTATTTGTCTCCCTTGGGATATTTTCGCTCGATAATGTTTATGTAGTGCCAAGTATAAGATAAAGATGACCTTTACATGAATTTCAAATCAGTGGTCATAATGTGTAAGCTATTCCTTGTAATTGTGTTAAAATATAAAACGTTTATTCTAAATTAATATTATTAAATGACTTTAACTTCTATATACTTCTGTATATTACGCTAACTTGTGTAGACGTCAAATGTATATTCTTAACAATAATTGTTGAATAAATCAAATAAAAAATGTCGATGTCTTATCAGATGTTAAATAAGCTACAATATTCAATCTCAAGATTATATTATATTACTCAATATACTACTACGATTTGATAATATTAATTGTTAAACTTCACACTTATTATAAAAATTGTCAGCAAATCTTTCCACATAACCAAAGTAACTCAATTATTTTATACAAATCACAAATCACAAGACGCACAACCTAAACCCAACTTTGCAATATACATACTTAACTTGGTTGCAATTTTTCACTTCATTTAGATAAAATTGTAGTCACGCAGATCGATTTATAGACCTTAAGATATAGATTAATTACAGACTCATTATACACTCATTACACTCATTATAACAGATTAGATGTGAGATATAATATAAAATATATTATGTAATAATATGTTTATCATTGAATTTAAATAATTAGCGTTTCAATAGTATGACTAGTTTAATTATTTTAGGTCCTTGTGGCCTTTATTGCATTACAGTTTGCAAACAGATGACGTGGCGAGTGTCTGGGGTGAGTACACAGCCGGTATCCAGCGTCAGTGGACTTGTCCCAACTGTCGGGTGGATCTCCTAGTGACGGTTGTGGGCCGGCTTCAGCATCAGGCTGCCTGCAGTGCACCCCCGCCCCTGACAGACGATATAGATCCTGTGGAGACGGTGGCAGCAGAAGATGAAGGGAATAAGGAACATCACATGTGTGACAAGTGTGGTCTAAGGATTGTTGGGTCACTTCTGGGAGCTCTCAGACATCGCAAGAGCTGTCAAGGCGCGCTCGCCTCTACATAACATCCGACTTTTCGTCTTTTAAACGTTATTTGAATATGACTGATGTTTTATTCATTTATTCATTTTACTCACGTATGTCATACTATGTCATTACATGTAGACTCAGTCTCATTTTATGTAATTATTTAGTTTTTTCTACATAGTTAGAATACTGACAAATTATTTTCACAAATGCTTTTCATATAGAATCAACAAAGATTTATCTTTTAAAAAGCGCCGAAGATACGGCCATATCATGACCGCATAGAGAAGTTTAAAAACATATTTTCAGTGTTTCGAATAGATGGTTTTTTCGAATTTTTTCTGTAACTTCTATTTTACGTTTTTACCATTGTATTTGAGCTTTCTGTATTTTCTAAAATCGGATGATATGTTCCGACTTTTTCATAGGTCCCTACGCTAAGTATTTCACATTTAAAAAGTAATAAAAAAAATGTTTTTGGTTGTTAATTAGCCATTTCAGAAATAAAATTCACGATTGAGTCAGAGACGTATGTATATATTGACTCCTGACTTTGACTGCATCAAAATAATATTATGTTTTGTACATTTTATATTGATATGTATACAGTTATTTATATTACGTACCCCTTTACTTGTTTTTTTACAGTTTGTATACTTTTCATATTATTGGTTACTATAAAATATAATGTTTTTAAGTATATGCACATTTATTTCTCCATCTTTATATTATCTCAATTAAATAACATATTATATACATTATTTTCGTTTAATCAAATTTTAAAATGTTCCCTTTCATTAATTAATTAGTAAAACATTAAAAGTTAAAAACCACAATTGTTAATATTGTTCACGCTGCTTAAATAGCATGCTTACACATTCTATTTAATTTTTAAACTGATGCAGGTGGTTTCCTATAAGTCAGGATTATTATAAACAGTTATTTACATATTTTTACTGTGAAATATTTAACTTCTACAAACAAAAATAAATGCATTGATATATTCAACTCGCTAACCTTTTATGCAAGGTGATTTGCCTAAAAATATAATAATCTTTTACTGTATCTATTCTAATGTATAAATTATGTATTCTTTATCTGTCTTCAGTTAACTTTAAAACTTTCATTTCTTATAATTGTAATTTTAGTAGTGAAATAAAAGCTTTTTTTCATTATTTGAAAGTAATTTGCTGCATTGGTATTTCAGTATTTACCGTTATATATCTGTATTCATATATATTTTAAAGATATTTAACATGTTTATACAAATAAATAATTTCAAGTTTTATATGTGTATTTTAGTTTGTTGCTTTTGTGAATTATGTTAGTTAGGTATTCATTTTTAAATGTTTATTTTTGCTAACTATTCGTGACAGCTTTACGTGTCTTTATAGTTTATAGTATTTAAATATCAGCAATTATTCACAACTATGTTTTTAAGCATTTGATTGATAAGGGCTTTATGAATATATTTATAAATTAAAGCTATGTATGTAAGCTGTATTTAGCCCGATTTTAAGGTATTTATTAAATAATTTATTTGACTGAATTTGGTATTCGAATCCTCTTGTCCCAAACTGCCCTCAATATTTTAATTTTTGGTTCCAGTTACGTTTTAAAATGTAAGACTTGAATCTTACCTCAGTAATCGCCGAGTAAATTGAAATCATTATTTGATGTAATAGAATCGGAATTTTCAATCTGTTGATTTTTAACCAGATTTGCTGAGGTAATGCAACACCTACACGTGACATTCCCCTGTTAACCTAATAATATATACATATATGTTGATGAAGGAGCCATTACCACACCACTGAATAAGAATTTTTCATGACTATTTCTTAAAAAATACACTTGAACATAGTAGTATTTATATATACTGTTATTTAAAAGTATAGATTAGTAAAGTAAAATCTCACCATTTTTATATCATCGCAACCTTATATTATTAAATTCTCTCTGGATAAATAGTCATTTATAAAAGTTACGAAATATCGTATTTTGATTTTTAAATTCTTTTTTGTAATTTAATTAAGACTATCAGTCGGCCATGTTGAGTCACATAGTTCTCCCAATGTATTGCTGATATAGTGTTTACAAACTTGCCTTACACAAAATTGCACTTTTAATGCATTAATGCATATATTAGATTTAACGCTGTCATGACATTCCACTAATTTACATACATTGTTGCGCTAATTTATTAATAAATATAAGTATATAGTTAGCATAAATTACAACTTATTATATTTTGTAGTTGTAAACAATATTAATGCTTTATGTAGCAATACTTATTTGTACATATTTATATAACTACAAAATAATATTTAATTTATTTTTCAAAGTAATACATACATACAACATAAATTTTAAAATAAATTGATGGAAAATTTCAGAGGGCTTGTAAAATGATGTACATACAACGTACCTATAAGTTTTTTTAGCCGAAGATTGAAATAATTATCTTTGTAAAAAGCAAATTTATAGTTCAATATTCAGCGAAATATCCTTTAAACCTGTTACCATAACCACCGGACCATAAAGATATACATATATCCTGAAGTTTGATAATAACTTAATAATTGCTAAATAATAGTCTTAAATTAGTCACTAGGGGCTGTGACTTCGAATAATTTTTCTCATTTATAACGAGGTGTGCGTTTCGAGCCTGTATGGAAATTTTTATGTATTACATCATGATTTCGGCACTAATATGTAATTGGGATTTTAAGATTTATTTTGAAAACTTCATTGGCTATAGTTAAATGAAAATTGTGCCAAATCATGCATTCAAAAGCTCTATTATTCACATTGACAATATGTAATTTAAGTATATCTCGTTCTGTTGATCATGTTTTTGACCATTAAATGATAAACACAATTAAGACACATTCCTTTAGTTATAATTAATAATTTACTTCGCTTAATTTAGTAATATCTCGGTACATACGATATTTTGAGAAATGGGTTTCTTTGTTCTCTTTATTAAACAAATTCTATTGAAATTCGTCTTAAAATACGTTACATGCGGTTACCTATATAAAATATTACGCAGGCTAATTAATTTTGGAGATTTTTTTTAAATCGATTTCTTCTCTGTTAAAGTTAGACCAGTTCGAGCAAATGTTGAGAGCTCTGTGCAAGAAACAAAAAGTTATGTATTTTTCCAGGTAATAGAAACTATAAGAGAAAGCAATTTCAAAAGGAAACCTGTGAATGTTTTTTACGGTAGACTGTGGTTTCAAGATAATTATTTAAAAATAAATAAGAGCGTCTAAAAAAGCGCTAGATTTAGCTTTGTAGTAAAATTTAAGATTAGGGAAAGTTTTATTAAGCATGTCAAAGAAGCTAACTGGTCGTCATTGTTAAAGAAAATACAAACTAGAATATAATTAAGGATATTGTTTTCAAAAAGCTTCTTTCAGTAACTCCGAGAATTTTGAAATCAAATGTCGTCTATCAGTTTAAATGTTTGGTGGATTTAGACCTATACATATAAGCAAAACTAAAAAACATTTGGTTTCGAGATTTCCATGTCACAAAGATGTTAAATTAAATTCCTCAATGAGTAACCAGAGCGAGTAACCACTTATTACTGTGCAACTAATATTCTAATAACTTCTCCTTAGACCAATTTAAAATTCCTGACAAATATAATATTGACTTTGACAGGATTAGAGAAGCTCTATAAATTAAGTACATCAAGCCTAAATTAAATGCTTAATTACACCATAGCGGCAGCCAATTTATTTTGGACTATTCTGGCAGAAAGAATTTTTCGAAACGTCATATTCTCATTACCTACACCTTATTAATATTATTTTTCAATTTCTGTTTCTTTTTAAAAATTATTCAATATATCATAAAGACTATTTTTCTTGAATATGTCATTATTTTATAGTAGTAAATATTAAGGTCATAATTTATGTTATATATTCCATTGAACAAAAATGAAATTCTACAAATTTAACCATGCTAATATACTAAAACTATAATTGCTCTCGTAGAAGTACATGTAGATAATAGATACATATAAAATCAGTATAGTTTTTTTACATCAAAGCACTGTGATCATTTAACTTTAACCTCTTCATTATTAATCATTTAGTACCTAATAACTTTTTTACCTACCTTCCTAAATACCTAAATTTTAAATTATATTTGTATCTTATAAGAACAGATATTCCTATTACACAGTCACTCATTAATGTAGAGTGAGATATTCGTTATTTAAGATTGAGGTTTCCTAGATTTGAGGACCCACAGCTAACATTCTTTACTACAAACTGTGTAACTGAAATTCTACAGAGTACTTAACGTCATCTAACAAAAACGACAATTTTCGAAGAACTCAATAATTTAGTTCAAACAATAGAATTTGTGTCCTTGATTTCTTTGCAAATGAACAAAAGACATGGGCTTCTTTTTTAACAAAAAAACAGCTAAAAATTAGTTGGTTTCATGTTTCGCTTTTTTTAAACGTTTTACAATTTAATTTGTAAAACCTTTAATTTTTCACATACTATATATATTATTATTAATTTTATTAATATGTATATTAATTAAGTAAGTGGTAAATTTTTTAAATTAAGTGATGTCATTCTTTATTTAACTCAGTTGCAATTAATATAAATAAGTGGATTCTATCAATATTAGCTTTCATGAGTGCTATTCACTTTTAAATGGCATCGCTATAACTCATATTTTAGTATTGCATACTAAGGGTCGTTAATAAATTTAAACAATGTTACTAATTTGCCCAAAAAAGAAATACCATTAAGAGATTCAATTGGTTGGGAAATGAAATGTCTGTTTAACATATCATTCCTTTCTTCCAATATAAAAGTAGGTAATATTTAACTGAAATAAAAATAATTTGAGATCATATTGACTTACAAATCTTTGATTATAACACACAACCAGGGCGATAGTGTATAAAGCTTACGAACGTTCTTTAAATCATTCGTTAACTTTTTACGAAGGATAACCCTTCGATAAAAATCAATCAATAATCTGATGTGCGTATAAAACTTTACGATTAATCGGATTCGTACAAACCCTTCGTAAACTATTCAAATCGTTCGTAAACTTAAGAGCGATCGGGGGGTAACCTTTAACTTTACGAAGGGTTTGTGATTGTATATTTATATAATAATATATATTTAAAATTATTAGATTTAAAATTATATGTGCATCATTATTTTAATAAGATGGCTCTATATGCATACATGCTACAAAATCGACGTGCT